>CM024697.1:36640543-36710812 GCA_014182845.1 Corymbia calophylla | reverse complement strand
TGTCAATGTGGATTAGCTGACATGAGTAAAGCTTCCGATCGAATGCGGTTTTAATACATCTCGGACTAACAGGCGACTATGAGGATTTATGCATAATCGATTTGTGCTTGACTCAGCGTCAAACACATTCAAGTTTTAAAACACATGGACGTTCAACTATCATGAAACTACTGAAGGATCTACCTTATTTCAAAGTACACTATTATTGAGAATTGACGTAGGGCCGATCGCGGTCTCGATAATAGTAAACGGATTCACCCGTTGTCCCATTATACTCGTCTTCGGCGAATCAACTTCCTCGGTCACTCCCTTGAATTAGCTTGTATTACCACGGGATCGTCCTTCCACAATCTCATGGCTGAAGTGTTGTCCTGTGTCAAGTTCTTTAGTTGTACGTGTTCAATCATCATTAGCCTTTTTCCAGGGGCTAGTATCTTGAGAGCCGATCGGGTTAAAGTGAGACTAACTAATAATGCATTGATGAAATCCACGTTCATACATTCCTCAAAGGACTCGGGTTTCAAGACGTCACCCACGTCTAACCGATGTCACGAGTTAGAAGAGGACAACAAGCTCTGCCTTCAATTTTTGAACAAACTCGGGGATGGCTTTGGTTAGGTTATTCTCGGTCCTCCCGTTCCTCTATCTTTTGATAAATGTTTTCACTGTCAGCCACAAGAAACACTTTCAATTTACTAGGTTTTTTTTTTTTGTTAGAATGGGGTTGTTGGACTCAAGTGGATATTCCAACTAAACAATAAGCACTCTCTTATAGAGTTATCTAATAAGAAATAATCGATTCTTCCTTACCGATTTCAAAGACATATCAATGGCAGGCTATTGAGAGCAATTTCCTTGGTAGATCTCCCAACATGACTATTTTTTGGTCAAGGCTGGCGAATGAATTTAATGTCCAGGTTTTATGAGTCCCTAAGTGTGAAGTAGGTTCCAACTGTTAAAAAATTCTAGTCCTTAGGACTTTATTTGCTTTCTAGTTCCCATGTCTTTAATGTTTATTTATTTCCTATGTCTTAGTTTCTCTATAATAGAGGACACTTCTCTGGGCGTATCATTGAGAATAGACGATTTGATGAATATATGAGCATTCTTTTGTTTGAGTGAATTTCTATCAATTCTTTATCCGACGTCGTTGGTGGTGAATCAAATAGTTCTTTATCCTTAGTCAATGAAGCAATCATTTATGCCTTGATGGTGGCTGCCAATTTTCCGGGCAAAAAAATAGTGTAAGTGCCAAAACTTGGCATAAGAAGATACTTAAAGTACCAAAGTTCATTGAAAGACACATTTAAGTGCTATTTAAAAAAAAAAAAAAAAACTAAGACATTTAAGTGCCAAGTTCAGTGAAGGGAGTCAAAAATTCGCGTCATTTTGACACGTGTAGATTTTAATATAAATATTAATTAAATAATTAAAAAAATTGAATGTGAGGGTTGGGCGAAGGCTGTGCCACCCTCATCCAACCCTCTCCCGTTCACCTCTTTTTTTAATCGATTTTGGAGGTTTTTGTTGATATGGCAATTTTTTTTAAATGCCACGTGGACAATTTTTAAAAAAAATTGCCACTAAGAAATTTTTTTAAAAAATTATCATGTCAATAAAAAAGTCACCGTAAAATGCCACATATACATTTTGCCTTGATTTCCTCACCGTTAGCATTTAATCCAGTCCATTTTACTCTAATTTTTGACACTTAAGTATATTTTTTCTGAACTTTTGACATTTAGTATCTTCTATATCAAGTTTTTAGCACTCTAGGTATTTGACACTCCATTGTTCCGAGTCTTTATCTTTGCTGGTGGCTTGTGTTTATACATTTTGGTGATGAACTTTCCTTATCCGACCCATCTCAACACACCTGTCAATACACATAATGAGACACATAATCCACCCATTTCTGGAGCTACTCTTCCTATGCATGCATCATTTATAGCGGGGTCTGTCCCCTAATTCCATTTGGAAGGTTCAAATTTCCAATATCTCCATCAATATGTTGTTGTTTTGCCTAGATGACTAGTTGAGATTCTTTTGAATAATTACCAAAAAGTCCTAAATCGTATATGGATGTCGTTTTTAGTCGAACACTTTAATTTGATGATTTAGTTACATCATTTAATAAATTATCAATTTATTTTTTATGGTCCATTATGTCTAGATATCTTTGATGTGGAAGTCAATCATCCTATGTGGCATTTACATTCTAACGCGAATACTTTTTTACATTAAATAATTTTATGACTTTTGATATTTTTCTTTATTTTTTTCCCTTTGTGGCTAGGGTCACAGGCCTCGCCCATGGTTGAAGAGGGCTTATGGGTCCTTGTCCAATGGCCGGCGAGGACCCGTCGCTAACCGTAGTGGAAAAAAATAAAAGAAAAAGAAAAAGTATGCAAAAATTCATAAAGGTAATACAAAATTACAAAAAATTATCAGCTGCTAACATTAGTTATCTTACGGCTACATGCCGTCGGGCCGGTCGATGTATCGCCAGGTTCAATTAAAATTGGCGAAATGATAAAATTAGCAAATTGTCGACATGAATTAAAACTAGATTAACTAAATGAAGGTTTAAAATTGACTGACACATGTATCTGATAGATTTATGACTCCTTTAGCATCTATTCCAAATTCTTTAGCATAGCCTTTTTCTTTTTCTTTTTGGTTTTCGTTACATCATCATTGAAAATAATTGATGATTGATATTTACTCTGAGCATTCCCTCTATTCTGTTTGCTTCAGCAATGTAGAAGGTTTTCTCTAAGTCGGGTTCTGTCCTTTCTATGGAGAGTAATGACTAGATTTTTTGTTTCATCCGTGTTTTCTTGGTAGAGCTCTATATGTTGTGAACCGTTCGTAGATTCTTTAGAACTATGTTTCACAGGAAGTCCAATTTTTCTTGTCTGTTAGAAAGATCCTTTTTCTAATTTTGAATTTGTCTTATCTCGTACGTGAGTTTCCTACGATTTCAGGGGATTTTCTCATCCATAACTTTTCCTCGAGCATTAGCTGAACGAGAAAACACCGCTGAATTACAGTAGCTGAAACTCGGTGTTACCCTTTTTCATATCATCTCTATGTTCTCTGCGGAAAAATCAAGACCAGGACAGGGCTTGTGGAAGTGGGAAGCTCAGACGTTTCCGTCTACTCAATGCTTAATCCTGAAGCGATAAGCCGGCATTTCTCATGGCGAACACTTGGAGGTGGACTAATCTCGCCGCAAGCCTGATTACAGGATTTTACTCTGGGAATCATTTGATATTCCTCAATTATCAGCAAAAACTATGAGATGATCTAACATCTATTGGAATTTGAGTACATTCCTAATGACTGCATTTTTTTTTTTTGCATAGGGAGAATACACAAAAAGTTATATGTGGGGAGGCATTTTCGCAAGTTACAATTATTGTCCCAAAGCAGAAAAATAATAAGAGCTATTTCATGCTCAATGTTTTGTAGTAAAACCTTGCCTATCCAAATGCAAGAAAAGCAGGAACAGATGAACCTGAATGCCCTTCTGTCAACGAGCTTCGGGATTCAGAATCTCAGAGAAGACAGCCCCAGACAGCAACTTATCGGAATCGTAACTGGTCGTACTCTTATCATAAACGTCATCGCTACTGGTCGTTGTCACAGCTACCCCACTGCTCTTCCCACCACCACCGTTGCTAGTGCTGAACATCTCATCGCTGCGGCCCACCAGGTTGCCTCCATTCGGAGCCTCATCATCGTCGCTGTCTTTGCCATCGTGCACGGATGCAACCACATGGTCCATCACCTCCTGCTCCGAGCTCACCTGTAGCTGCAGTGTGAACTCGAGGCCCCACACGACGTCGTTCATGGATGGCCGCTTGGTTCCCTCGTCCTGCAAGCAGCTCAGGGCGATCTCGCAGAACTTACTGAGGCACTCCGGGGCGATAGCCCCCTTCAGGTGCGGGTCCACGATCTTGTCGATGCTCCCGCTCTTACAGCATCTCTGGGCCCAGTCGGCCAGGCTGATCTGCTTCTTCTGAGCGGTCCGGTTCACCGCGGGCCTTGCACACAGCACCTCAAACAGCACCACCCCGAAGGAGTACACATCGGACTTGTCAGTCAGCTGCTGGCGCCTGTAGTACTCCGGGTCCAGGTACCCGAAGGTGCCCTTCACGACCGTGCTGACGTGGGCCTTGGACACAGACGTGGGCCCGACCTTGGAAATCCCGAAGTCGGACACCTTGGTGACCCACTTCTCGTCGAGCAGGATGTTGGTGGTCTTCATGTCGCGGTGTATGATGGTGTACTTGGCACCGTTGTGGAGGTAGTGCAGCCCACGCGCGGCTCCCGTGCAGATTTGGAGCCGCTGCTTCCAGGGAAGGGGGGGATTGTCTGTGTTGTAGAGATGGTCACGGAGAGTCCCGCGCGCCATGTAGTCGTACACGAGGATCATCTCTCCTGCTTCGTTGCAGAATCCGATCAGGGAGACCAGGTGGAGGTGCCGGAGCTGCGAGAGCATCTCGATCTCGGTCATGAACTCGTGTGGAGGCCCTGCTGCGACCCCGGGTTCAGCCGCTTGATCGCCACCACGGGGTGGCACCCCCGTCGACATAGCCCTTGTACACGTTGCCGAACCCGCCCACGCCGATGATAAACACCTCGTCGAAGTTGTTCGTGGCCGCTCCGATCTCGGCCAGGGAGAAGTGGTGGCACAGATCCGACGGCAGGGACGACCACTGGGCCTTCGTGACTTGGTCGGTGCGTAGGAGGCCGGGCCCCACCATGAGGTGCCGTCGCTCGAGGTCGAATCCTTCGCTCCGTTTCGTCGCCGGTGAAGGAAGAAAGCCAGGAGAGAGAGCACGGTGAAGCCCGAAGCTACGCCAGCAACGATGGCAATCTTTGTTGCTTTGCTGAGGTTGGACGATGCTTTGCTCGCTGGTGGAGGCACCGGCGGATTAACTGGGACTGGATCTGGGTTCAACCCGGCGAGATTCCCGTCTGGATTGCTGATCTTGAATATCTCGAGGCCATTCAAGATGGCATCAGAGTAAAGAGTAAAAATGCCTGGGAGTGCGCCCACCGCGACCCGGAGGTTGGTTCTCTTCTTTCCGCCATTGGGCAGGTATACTGCATAATCTCTATAGACGGGCACGCCCTTCCCGCTCCATTCAATGACATCCGCCCAACCCTCGACCAGTTGTGAATCTACGAAGATCTTGAAAACCCTTTCTCTGGGGTTATTTATCTCTACCTGAATTCGCAAAAAGTGTAACCGGACTAAGTAGTAGAAATCCGTATCCACCTCAACGGACCAGGTGAGGTTGTAGCTCAGGTTGATTCTTTTGTCCATTCCCATCGTCCTCGCCGTTCTGTATACGTTATCTGGAGCCGTGTAATTTGGCACGCCCTCACTGTAATTGAGTTGGATAGTCATGTTAACCGGTAAAACTCCGATGTTCGAAGAATTCAAGTTTTTGTCATCTGCTTCCCAGGTCCTGTACATTCCCGTGTCATCAGCTGGACCGACAAACTGTCCTCCGACGTTCAAGCGCTTCACCGCTGTGAGAGCATCAGCGGCAGAGAAGTTCTACGGCATCGTCTGACCTACCAACTTGATTCCCTCATTTAAGTCGACCACGGTGTTGTAGTAGAGATGTTCGGGCATGGAAAGGACTTCGATCCCATTCACGAAGGCATACGCGTCTGAATTACCAGGAGTGGGAGTGAACGTTATGTTCAATATCTTCTCCTCTCCGACGGTTAAGCAGAACTCTTGGGAAAAGCTCGTCAAACCGGTATGATCAGCAAACAGGGAAGCGCTGAAGTTGTGAGCAGAGTGTAGCCAGCGGCCTCAACCGAGAAGAAGGAATCGGCAGGGCGGAAGTTGAGGTACTCGGAAGGGAAGAAGTAGAGGCGAACGAATTTGGGCCCTGCGGTGACGTGGAAGGCATAGGCGAACTCGGATCGGGGAGAGGCGAGCAGTGGAGAAGGGGACAAAGCCGGAGATGGTGGGAGATGGCCCGTTTGCCCTTGCAGTGATAGAGGAGGGAGTTTTCTCAATTAAAGAGTAGTCCAAGCGGTCGGCGGCGTCTCCAATCAAATCCGTCCGTCCACAGTGGAGCTGGCGTTGGAGCCACAGTCGACGGTGATATCAACGGTCGGCTTGTAAGCACCGACGTTGTCGCCAGTGACCGAGACCGGGAGTGCTTCGAGCGAGACAGACATGAAGATGAATAATAGAAGTGGTGGTCTCAGATTCTTCATCTCGCTGCTCGACGACAGAGAGGGTTGCAGCTGAAATCAACGAAAGAAGTTCACAAGGAGGGTGGGATCTTGGAGATGAACCAGTTTTGATCATGGGGAATTATAGGAAGGAGCACGGAATGGGAGGCCAGCGCGAGTGAAGAGATTCAGTGGTGTTAGGGACCACATCCGAAGTCACGAAAATTTCGCATAAAAATTGATTGATTTTGCACATACACGTCTTTATGGTTTGATCCATTCAAAGGGTTGGAACGGACAATCCAAAAACCAGCTAGCATTTGGACAGTACCGCTTCAAATCTCACATATGGACGGTATTTATTAGCAGCCTCTTGGTTGGGAATATCTGAATAGTACAAATCGTGCCTTGGATATTTTTATTTCAAAACAAAATTATTAAAAATTAGACTCAGTCAACTAAGATATGTATTATCCATATAGGGGATCTTTCAATCAAGACGATCCATTGATCTTAGACGAAGAAAAAGTCTATTGATTTTATTTAGTTATTATATTAAACTTTAATTGACGATACGTTATTGGAGTATGTAGTAACAACCATTTCATCCGACATGCTAAGTTTTGGCTTTTCAATTAATTTACATCTTTTATTAATGGAAATTTATTTGATGGAGTCCATCAAAACAAGCTCTGTAGGTTGATGTACATTTGATGTGTCATACACTAGATAAATCCAGCAATGCACAATCGAAGACTTCTAAGGTTTTAATCTTTTACCATAACCCCATAAATGTCAATCGTTAGATTGAGATGGAATGGTTCCAATTATCGAATGAGTCTGTTGCATAGTTTTCACACAAGAAATGAAAGTTCGACATATTAAAAGTGAAATTTACTATGCTTTAAGCACTAGCAAACGGGGATTGTTGCAAACCCTCATAAGCTATCGTAGTTTTTATGATGTTAAGCTCTTCGTGAAATTTTTGAAAATTGTCGTAATTAAAAAAAAATTTAAAAATTCACAACATTTTGTTCATGGTAAAATTCGCAAAGCGTTGTAGTTGGAAATTTTTTTTTCAGATTATGAAGTTTTATCCCTATTTACGGTGAACAAACATAACCCTTTGTAAATAGTTGTATTTGGAAAAAAACATCATAATCTATGATGTTTTGCTCATTTTATGCTGTCATCACTCTTTGTAAAGAAATGATCAATTTATGACAATTTCTTCTTTTTTTTATGACAAACGGTGATAAAAGTTTGTAAACTTATGATGTTTGGCACTTAGGCACCGTTTGGCAATGTTGCTGTTTTTCTATTTTTCTATTCTTTTGTTTCTCGGAATAGAAAGGGAACAAAAATCTGTTTGATAACGTTAGCCTTTCTATTTCCTGGAATAGAAAGTTGTTCTAGGAATAAATTTGAAATAGAAATGAAAAGTAGAAAAAGTAACTTCGTATTCCTAAGAACAATTTTTAGAAATTATTTATTGGGTCATTACTCATAACTGACTGCCGTCCGCTGACTATCGCATGTCGACCGCTAGCCGCCAACTGGCAAATGGCGAACCAGCGACTGACAGCCTGGCAATGGCAAACCGGCCACCAGTCGTTGAGCTGCCAGTTGCCACCACCATCAAGGATAAAAGAAATAATTTTTTTATCGGTACCAAAAGCATTATTATTTTTTCTATTCTAAGAATCATAAATTTTTGTAGTTACCAAACGCCTTGTTTACTTAGAAATTATTTTAGGAAGTAAAAATAGAAAAGAACAATTTCTCAAAAGAAATTGTTTTCAAGAGTAAAAATGTTACCAAACGCACCCTTAGTGACACAACTTCGTAACACTTTGTAAATTATCATAATTAAAAAATCAAAATTTACGAGGTTATATTCTTGGCCATTATAGACTATTGTAAACTTTTGCAAGCCGTTGAAATTAAAAAATATTCCAAATTAATGATGTTTGGTTCTTGGTTAACATGAGGGCGTAAACATTTATAAACTGTCATATTTTTCACAATAAAAATCCAGATTTATGATGCTTTGCCCTTCGTAACTCTCCGTAAATTGTCTTAATAAAAAAATTAATTCTACGATGTTTTGTTCATTGTTGTGGTAACCTTTATAAGTGGTCATAATTAAAATTACCCAAATTTGAGATAACTTTTGTTCATGGTTAAATTCTCAATAGACTTTTCCCCAGATCTCTGTTTTAATTAACTCAAAAATCATCTTTTGGACATCATGTAAACCCCTTTAACATCTCAATCTCGATTGCTTGGTGCATGTGATTATGATTGAAGCATGGTGAATGAGCAAAGTGTCCCTATGTCAGTTCACTAATTATTTGATTGAGAGAGAACCAAGGTCTTCGGGCCTACATGCATATTTACTTTCAAGCCATACATGTGATTGTTAGAAATATGTATAGGTGCGATGCATGCACTCGTGGAACATCTTGGGTGACACATAGAACCAGACCTAGGGACTTATAATGTTAGTCATCGTGGGTGAATATCAATGATGGTTAATTACCATAAGTTAAGTCTAAATTGAATGGGGAAACATTTTATAGTACATTGCATGTGCAATTTCAAAGCCCAACCTTTAGGTTAATTTGGGTCAATTAATTGTTTCCTACTTGATTCTTTAATGTGCTTGGATGTCCCTTGCATTATTCAATGTTTGTTTTAAATATATGTGAAGTTTCAAATGCTAGTCTTAACTTTATGCTAGAATTAGAATAAGTTCAAGAAGGTGATTCATTGGAGATGACAATCTTAAAGATGGTGAATGGTCAATGTCTATTCTGACCAATGTCTTTTGTATCATTCATTCATTACCTAACAAATGTCTCAAGTTTCCTTTGTATTGTAGAAAAACCCAACAAGGTGTGGGTTTCTTCTTTTCTCTCTCTTTCCCTATCGTTCTTTTTAGGATTTTATGATTATATTTCTTTTCTTTTCTTTAAAGTGTTTTGAGTGTTTACTTCATGTCTTGTACTTTCAATTCAATCATTTGCTTTTCTTTTTCCTTTTGAATATAAGTAGAATAGCATGAAACTGACCATCCACGCATGATCACTTCTTTGTAATAAATGGCATGAAAATGTAAAAAGACATGCATGATCACTTTAGATAATACGATGATTGTTAGGTACCGAAAAGGCATTAACAGCAATATTAACGTAACCCGAATCCCCGAGCTCTAGAATCTTTAGTTGCACGGATACGGAGGGACCATTCTCAACCCTCCATTGGGTTTTCTAGCCGATCCCAAAAAATAAGACTAGTGGCGACTCCTAAATGTCATATTAGGTTGTTTAAATACAACTAATAAAAATGAACCCGTCGTGCAAGTTATGTGTCTCGTAGAGCATTCACCTGGTTTAGCATACTCAACAGGATGAGACTAAATGATGAAGTGATGCCGTCTTTTGGAGGATAAGCTCTCGAGAGGGCTACCATGGTAAAGGTACCTCTAAACTTGCCTCTCACATCCGATCTCCTTTTCTAAGGCACATTGTACAGGTGGAAGCGAGTCATGACACCCTTTTTTGCTGTCGCGCAAGATATGGGTTTGGGAGAATCTACCTTTGCTGTTGGGAAACGAATAAAATTTCCAATCAATGTCGGGTCCACGGAATTGATGAGTCATCCTTTAACTGTACTATCGTCAGTCTTCCACTTCCAAAAACTAGGGTGGTCGGAAGTGGTGGGGAAAGATCCCCATTGATATATCCCAATTTGTTCTTCCCGAAGATATACATCTCGACAACTTGGGACCAAATGCCATAATTACGACCATCCAACTTGACTGTAATTTGTAGGGCGAAGTTTTCAATGAGAAGGTGAAGCCTGATAGTGAGTCAAGATTTGTGTCAACTTGGAAGTCAAGATTTCAAGGAGTGCATCAGTAGTGGAAGTCCTCTCGGAGCCTGGTGCAGGACTACAACGCTTGGAGAATTTGTAGCGCCCTCCACCGGAGTCGAAGAAACTATCTCGGTGGGTGGATTGTCATCCGCCATGAGTCCTGATAGCAGGTGCAATTGGCACGGCAACTGCACAAAACCACCGTGCAGCTACACCACAAGAAGGAATTCGGATCTTGATCAGAATGAACAGAGAGTCCCTAGATCATGGGAACGATACCATGTTAACTAGTAAATAGAATTTTTTTCCTTGTATTCGTTTCATTTTTTACAAGATTATAAACACACATATATACACCTATTGAGGCCCTAATTGACAGTTCATGTTAACAACAAATATTGAGAGACTTTAAATAGAAAAAAACTTTCCTTTTGAGGTCCTAATTGACAGCTCATGTTAACAAGAAGTTCACAAGGAGAGTGGAATCTTGGAGATGAAACAGTTTCAATCGTTGGGATTTAGGAAGGAGTGAGGGAAGAGAAGACCAGCACCAGTGACAAAATTAGGGGAGACCGAAGTCGTCGCTATAATAACAGCAATTAGATAGCGTTTTCACGTGGTACAAATCAAGAGTACGGCCACCGCGTCCATGCGAGAAAACTCTCCCTTTGAGGGACCACCACAAGCACAACCATCCGTTTTCTTTGTCATGTTCTTCCATTTTCTAGTCATGTTTGGAGGAGCGTATATTGGGAATCGATCCAAACCCAAAGCCACGAAAACTCCACATTGAAATTGATTTGTAGTAGCAAGTCTTTACAGTTTGATTCATGTTAAGGGTTGGAAAGGGAGTCAACCAAACCAGCTAGCGTTTGAATGGTATTGCTATAAGCTTCACATATCTAGCGGTCTCTTGAGATGCAAATGATAACCATTCTATTTTTTAGAACAATTTTTGGACGAATTTCTAAGTAAATATTCCGGTTTGATAACGATATAAAATTTGTCCTCAAAATAAAATTTCATTTGATATGCTTTCTTAAATATCTCCCTCCCATGCCCTTTTTCTATTCATCATGCTCCACTCTTTTGTAAGATAAAATATGATTGATCAATTGAATTGAAGGTGTTGATGTAGAAATTGTACATCGATGGGTAGTGGCCATGAGCAAAAAGTGTGAGCAACGATAAAAGTTTTTATTTCTATTTCTATTCGAAAATAGAAAAGAAGAAAGTTTCTACTTCTCATTTTTTATTCTAAACCTATTTTTAGGCTAAAAATTTATCCTGAGGATAGAAAACTGAAATTGCATTACCAAATAGATTTAAATTCCAAATCTACTCCCTAGAGAAAAAAATTAAAAAACAGAGAAATAATGTAATTATCATGTGCGTCCTTGGTCCATTAGAATAAACTGTGCAAGATAAATCCACCAATGCTTAGCCAAGACCTCTAAGGTATAATGTTGCCGAACTTGCAATCGGTCACATTGTGGGCGCTTTCGTTTCATTCCAATGGCCACTTTAGTTTATTTACTCCAAAACTCCTTTTTGGCTTGTTGAAGACAACCTCTAATCCTAAAACTCTTATGATTAATGGAGATATATGCTAATCCTAAAACTCTTATGATTAATGGAGATATATGAATAATGCCGAGAGATATGGAGAATTAAGGGAGATATATAAAATCTCCTAGATATATCTTCAACATAACCCCTCAAACTCAAGGTGACATAAAAAAGTTAACTCAAGATTGGAAAACAAATCCGAAAAAGTTTCCCACTAGAGGTGATGGTAATGGCATCAGCAGTTTGATCAACTAATGAAGTGCAAACAAGACAAACAATGCCACGAGATACGTGGTATTATCTATTTCACTATCTTTAGTGTGCTCATGGAAAGTATTATTATGTACAATATTAACACCCTAGTTGTCAAAATAAAGAATTGTCCCACTATTATGACAGACAATCGTGTCTTCTAGTTGGATCCAAAAGAGCAAGGCATTTAGCTTCCGTACACCTTCTATAATCTGGAAGAGTGATTTCAAGGACTATAATCTTACCTAAAGAATATTTTCTTCTACCCACCGCTTTCACAAGCTTAGCTCCATTATCTCCTTTTTATTAAATGATCCTTCCTTGTAGTACCTATATTTCATGGTTTTGCTATCTCTCTTGGTTTACAACCTTCCTTATTAGTCTTTTCTATGCCTATATACTGAGGAGGCATTATATATTTCTTAACATGTTCTTCTTCAAATGTACGTTTATATCCTTTTATTGGTGAAAAGGACAGTCATTCATGGTCATCTTGGTACAGCAGAAGGCAAAATGTGAGAGCTCGTGCTGTGGCCAATCAAATTTTTTTGCCTATAATTTGAGAAACTTGTTTTGGAATCCCTTGTCTATTTCTTTTCTTTTTCTTTTTTTATAATAGTACACGTGCAGAAGTCATCATCCTCACCAATAAAATGCCTAGTTTAACGTAATAAGCTAATGGACTTCCAATAATGTACTTGTTTTCTCAAATAGCTTGAAGATATAGATGAAATGAAGTAAATTAGGATCATAGCGTAGGAATAACCATTGGAGTTATGTCCTTAGACCTATTAAATCTTCTTCACGCGCATTGACTGGCAAAATTAAGAAAAGAGAGCACAACAACGTACTCACAACTTACCAAATTGCATATAATAATGGATCTAGAAAGCAAACATTTGCTAACTAATCAAAACAGTCTTTACATATATAGCCTGCAAAAATTCGACTGCCCACTTCAGAATAGCATACTATCTTCTGCCTCAGCTCTTCGGCCTTTCCAACTCTTTAGTTCAGCTAAACATGATATCAAGTTTATTTGAAATCTAGAAGTGTCAAAATGGATCATGGGCCAATTTTACCACGCATTTTCAAAATTGGGTTATAAATGGGTTTTAATTATTTAAGAATCGGGTGTAAGTGGGTCAAAAATATTACATCATAATGAGATTGGATCTTTTAATGCCACCCATCTCCCGCAAGTCCAGCCGTGCGCAAGCTCCCCGCCTAACACTTCACAGCTGCTTGGGCTCTTGAAATTCTTCCGTTTTCAGATTATTGCTTTTCCCAAAATACTGGCACTGGCAGCTTATTTTTCTTATTTTTCTGAGAGAATTTCGATGGCCAATCTTCGCACCCCTCTTTTTTTCTTTTGTCTTTCACTAAAACATTTTTCTTTTGCAAAAATTGAAAATTTTATGCAATGTTGAAAACCAAATCTTCACCATATTATAGTTGAGATAGAGATTTTTTTTTTTTTTTCACTTTGAAGATGAATGCATGACAAACATATTCAGACTCATTTTCACCAGACCATGATAGACTAGACCATGATTGACTAGCCAACGATGATAAACGATGGTGGTTTGAGGCTATGATGATTACAAGGTGCCTCACTCCATCACTCTATTGTTGGAAGATAACCGGATTTGTTAAGTTATTTTTTAATTTTTATATCTAATCCAGATTTATCTTGCTCATGTTCCCAATTTCTTCTTAGACATTTTATTAGGTATATTCGAGTTTCTATGGTCTGAACAATGTTATCAAATATTGGATAGGATAATTTGTTGATATGTCGCGCTCATATCTAGATTACCAGAGGCAACCAAAAAGTTGAACATGGAGGACAAAAACATTCAATATAATGACACACTTCCAATCTCAACCAAGAGCAAACCAGTATTACCTAGTAACAAGATTAGGTCTCATTGGACTCAAATTTCATCACACGCGGTTAAACATGGCAGCGAATTATTCCAGCAGCATTCTCTCACTAATGCATACTGAAGATTTCCATCGTGTGAATATCCGAAGCAATGTCCTACATTCAATCAAATTTTCAGTAAGTGGTGGAACTTAGCCAAGATTCATCCAACGTTGAAATAGAATATAATGAATTTGCAAACAGTTAATAGAACACTCCGACACTTCATACTCCATCTCGCACTGCATAGGTTTTAGGGGAAAATACCAAAAAAGTCATCAACTTATTACATTAGTACCAATTCAATCATAAACCTTTCAATTTGACCGATTTATTTATAAACATTTTCACATTAGTATCAATTCAGTCAATCCAATCAATTTAGGGTGAAAATCGATGATGTGGACACTAGCAATCTTACGTGGCATCACCAACGCTAACATGGATATTTTAAAATAATTTTTTAATAATTTTTTGATATTTTATTATTTAAAAAAATCTTTTTTTCCTATTCATTTTTTTACATGTGCTGGTATCAGCCATGGCGAGCGATTGACCACAGACGAGGCGTCGTGGCCCTCACCAAATTTGGTGAGGGCGAGACTCTCACGGCCTAGGTGAGGGTGGCCCTTGCTGGATCTAGCAAGGGCATTGTCGCTGGGTGAGGGCAACCCTCACCGACTCGATGGGGAGGGGTGGCAAGGGTCGAGCCCTCACCCAAGCCATGAGGGTTTCGCCCTCGCTAGATCAAACCAAGGCGACCCTCACTTGTGACCAATGAGGGCCATGTGGCCCTCGTCTACCCTTGCTTGTGGCTGGTACTAGCCACAGGCTGAAGAAAAGAATAGGAAAAAAAAAAAAAGAAATAAGGAAATTTTTTAAAAATAACAAAAAATAGAAAAATTATTTTAAAATTGTTTAAAAATATTCACGTCGATAATTCCACGTAGGACCGCCAACATCTACGTCAACGATTTGCCAATCTAAATTGGCTAGACGAAAATAATTGGTACTAATGTAAAAAAAAATTATGACTAAATCGGTTCAATTAAAACGTTTAAAATTGAATCGATACCAAACACAATAGGTTCATGAACTTTTGGTACTTTCCCCTAGGTTTTAGCTAGCAACACCAGAGTTTTTCCGATGTTACCAGACAATCCCTTCGCCTAGTTTCCGCCACCGTCACGGATTTCACCTCCTGCTCCAGCATTTTCTTGCTCCTCAATTCACAGCTCCATCTATTTTTAACTTGTGCTATCCATCTTCAGATTTTTTTTCCCAAAAGATGTAATAACAAGCGCCCTTCTTTTTATGTTCATTCCCTGCACGAAAAGCTGCAGAATTCTGCAACTTTGACAAACCAGAAGCTAGTAAGATTTATCTTCAGGATCAGAAATTGCTCCGTCACATCGTATGCAAAGGGCCCCAAAGGCAAAGAACCATGAGAAGCAGCACACCCAACTTTCAAGATCATCCAAAGAATTAGCGCGAACTCCTGGAGAAATCGGAAGGCTACTCCATAACCTTTTGTCGAGAGAGAGAGAGAGAGCAGAGTCGGTTGAGGGCCTTCTCTGATGGGCTCCTGGGATAGGCTTGGTTGAAGAGTCCATTACAGATCTCCAGTGATGGGCTAGTGGGCCGCATGTATGGATCTGATATTTGACGAGTTGATGAGTTGGGCCGATCCGGGTCAATCCGAATTTGGACTAGGGGGTTTATTATTTTCTTATATTCTCTTATTTTTATCTGTATATGTATTTTTACTTTTTTCAAAAAAAAGCGTACTTGATTTGTCAATCAAAAATTCACGCGTCAACAAAAGTTAGTAAGTTCTGAGCATTGGTTAGTTTTATGCAAATAAAAATTGGTTGTTTGTATAAAAGTTGCTAACTTGCATGCTATAATAAAAAGTTGGTAATTTCGTATCTAGAAAAAAATCTCCAGTCATTTTTTTATCAATTTCTTTTTGACGCTTATTAATGCATTTTCAAAATGACCAGCACGGGGAATACAAATCTGTTTTTTCGGCACAAAACATTATATTTGTGCTATTTCAACACTCTCCAATTTCACCAAGTATTATATGTCCCTTATGTTGACTAGATAGTAACTTTTTCTGGTCTGAACTAGATATTAGCTTACATGCTTTGAACATGGCAATTGTACTATCTTCAACATCCTAAGCCTCAAAGTGAGGATCAATAGTGCTTATATGCATCGATTGTCCCCATAGCTATTGTAATCGACTCTATATTTCTCACTCATATTATAATTTTCAAAAAAGTATGGACAAAGTCCAAAGCCAACCCCGTGAAGGGTGCCGAACTATGAATTGTTCAGAGATCTCAACCATTATCCTGTTGTTTTGAAAAAATAGCACACATGCATAGCAATAGGCTCTACATTTCTCACACATATTATAATTTTTTAGAGAGTATGAACAGAGTCCAAAGCAAAACCTGTGAAGGGTTCCGAACCATAAACCATCCGAAAATCTCAACCATTATTTTGTTGTTTCGAAAAAAGAGGACACATACATAGCAATAGGCAAATGACTACAACCCTTTTCATCCATAAAAATGTGCAAGAAGATTCAGCTTTTGAATTGATCAAGCTTCAACTATAATGCGTTCCCCCTTTATCATCAAGCCTGAAACTATGCCACTGTACATTGATTTCCACCACAACATACTCATCTCCGTCACGCTCATGTTGTCGCCGTTGCTTCCTTGTTCATGATCTAGACGATTCCTTCTCGTGCGGAGACACGCCAAGAGCAGACAGCCAGTGGAAATGGAGATGGTGAAAGCGTAGAGCGCCCAGAAGCTTCTGAGGCCCAACCTTGGTGTCTCGCTGGTGATGTTCCTCATCGTGCACTGGGAAGAGAACAACTTGTCCTCCATTCCGTTCATCTCACCCCTCTGAGAAAGCTCCAAAATGGCCTCAGAGAAATTTGCAGCCAGGAGAGAGTCTTTTGGTAACACCTGCATATGGGCAGTGAAGGAGAGATAAGTAACAAAGGAAAAGCATTTCCATAGCCACTGTTAGCTACTTGATGGTCGTACAATTCCTTTCTCTTCTCTTTTTGCCTATAGTAACCCCAACAGAGTTTGGTGGTCGAATATCAAGCATTGTGCTCACTTGGGACTTTGGATATATCCTGCTTCTGTGGCATCAAGTAATTTGGTGCCACTGTATCGATACGCAGTTCGCGAGCTAATAGACTTAGTGAGTGAAATGTGGATATACCATTTTTATGAACTCAACTTGAAGCACATGAATCAAATCATTCCCCAAAAGGAATATCCAAGTGCTGATTGGGTTTCACTTCATATATCAATCCACAACTTATGTCATACTCTCTTGGAATATTTCAGTAATCAAAGCTCCTTTTTCCTTTTGACCTAGTCTAAAGTGATGCAAAACACAAATTCGGGATGCTATTAACTCTCCGAATAATCAAGTTCACGCAGAATAACTGGATTATACTTACAAAGCCAAAGCCGCTAAATCTGTAGCCATCAGGCCCATCATCAATGACCAGATATCCATCGCAATACCGAGTGAAGAAAGCTCTCATATATGGGTACTCCAGAAATAGCGCGGAGATGTTGCCGCTTCTGAATTCATCTCCATAACTCAAAGTGTTGCTTATGTGGACGACCATTTCCTTTAAGAAGTTCAGAATGTTTGTGATATATGCACAAATGAAAGTATTGTTGTCACAACCCACTTTTGCTTTAGATGTTCTCAATGAATCCATGGTAGTTACAGTCGGTTTGAGCTCCTGAATAGTGAGCATCGAGGTGAGGCTGGCCGTGTAACTCTGTGTCAAGATCAACACTACAAAGAACCAAATCACCAGCACAATTCAGGTGAAGTTGCGATGGATTTCCTCCTCTGCAAAAGTCAGCAATACATGTGTTTTTTGTTGAATGTTTGGGCTGAAAAGAGTGTGCATGGACTATAATCAACAGAGGGATGTTACTTTGACCAAAGAAGAGTGCAGAAAGTGAACCAAAGAGTAATCGAGAGCTGATCCTTCCAAGGGCCTCTGAATTTCTGATTGATCGGATGCTCTAAGTACCAAACTACAAACATTGTGTATATAATGATGCCTCCAGAGGCAACCCACATTGTTGGAGTAAAAGGCTCCATGAAGATCAATGCCCTGCTCGTGTCTGATTTTGCTGGGACTATCACTGAAAGGCCTGATCCCATGAACGGTTGTGTGAACTCAACATACTTTGAGCGATGGGCCAAAATAGTTATGTCAACGACTGCACCATCGTAGGTCTTCCAGCAATGTCATACCATGGAACAAAATCAGAGCGATTTACTTTAGAAATTAACACTGAAATTGAACCGTCAAAGTGGAACATTAGTATTAACAGGATATGAGGCTTTAATGGTCCATTAATGCAAAGTGACACAATTTGTGAGTTAAAAATTGATATATGTGTTAGGGGTGATCAGTTCCCGGTCCGGTCCGGTTCCAAGGTGGAACCGGGAACCGAACCAGAAGGACCGGTTCCCAAATTTTGGGACCGTGGACCGGACCGGCCAATCCTAGAACCAAGAACCGGACCAACCAACCGGTCTAGTTCGGTCCGGTCCGATGGGACCGGTAACTTTGCAATCGCCAAATCTTTTACAAGATATAAACTTTCAAAAGGAAAAATCTAACAAAAGATGTATTAATAGGCCACACAAAAGTTTCCTGTGATAACGAAGTTGAGATCTCCTTTTACTCCATGCTATTACATCATGACAAGATTATTCAAAATCATCCATATAATAGTAGAGCAAACAACTCTAACATGACAAGATTATCCTGAACAAAAAGTATCCCATAAAATATAACCATTACCTTAAGAAGTATAAGCAAAAGCATACAAACAAATTGAAAAGAATAATTTTTTTTTAATTCTTAAGAATTTAAAAAAATATATATATATATATATATTAAAAACTACCAGTCGGTCCGAGGAATAGAAAAGAATTATTTCTCAAAAAAATTGTTCCCAAGAGTATAAATGTTACCAAACGCACCCTTAATGTTTTAAATCAAAAATGGGTTAGACATTTCTTACTCACGTTTGATCCATTTTCGATTCGTATAATTCAATTTAAAACTTTTTGGACTTATTTTAGCAAAGTCTTTATATATTTATAACTCATACAATAAATTAATATAAAATATAAGTCAAAAAATGGGTGCATGACCCATTTTGACCTGGAAAGCATGGATACTTTTCGGGAGTCTTTGTGTTTGTGTTCAACACTCCGATATGCTCTGATACAGGATCAACATGTGTCAGAAAATTGGGCATGTGGTCAACTCTTTCGACATGCGAGAATGGAATTTCGATTTGCATGGGGTCAATTTTCAAAAAATTTCAATAAATTATGGGTCAAAATATAAATATATAAAAAAAAATTTAATAAAAACATAACGAGGGAAATGGAAAAATCAAGTCTTTTTTTTTTTCGACTCTTACTTCAAATAACACACAATTTCCCCCAATTTTTTTTCTCCTCTTCCGATACGCAAGTTCTTCCGATACACGAGTTCAGAATGTAGATTACTTAGTTTTTTCCTCCAAGTTATTAGTTATTAGAATGAAATGTAGTTGAATTTGTCAAATTGAAACAATGAATGATATAAACAAACGATAGATTAATATTTTGATTATAAAAAATTTATTAAAAAATTTACAAGTCCTGCTATTGGCATAGAAGCCATTATTCGCTTGAGCTGTCCTAATATGATTCATTATAAAATATAACCGTCTCACTTTGTCTCACATACTAATCAATAGGTGAAGGTTGATGCTCCTTTGGATATGATGGGTCGTTCGCGTACATGTGTGGTCGGATGTTTAATGTTACCCGATTTGTTTCTCATTTTTCCCAACTGTAGCCAGCGAATTTATGAACATTGCCCTGAAAATACACTGCCAGAGAAAATCGAGAGAATAAAATTGATTTTATCAATCGAACAATCCCCCGGTGGTCACCCTTCTCACTTTAGAAGGATGAAGTTAGATGTTCGAATCTCCATCATCTCAAGAGGGTTGGGGTGGGAATGATTTAGTTTCAGGAGTGGGTTTCGACTTTCATACCCTACAAGGAGGCATGGCAAAAGTCTAAACGTTAGAGTGAGAGTAGAGCAAAACTGACACACAAAAAAAAAAAAAAAATCAAACAATCCTTAATGGGCATTGATTTGGATGCTTAATGTTCAAGAAAGAAAAATTCTGACATCTATTACGGAATTGGTTTAATCTGACCATGTATCTTTATGTTAGCATTTTTTTTAATGTAGAATAATGAAGGATGCACATGAGTGACCCCACATAAATGTCCAATTAAAAATTTATAAAGCATTATATGGTCAACGGAAGTATATAAATCAGATAGGATGATCGATAGAAACAAGTAATGTGGGACAATCTCAGTCGGTAATTACTGTTTAGTCTGAACTGGTTTAATTTCAAAACTTCGGTCTTCGATAATCTTAACTTTTCTCTTTTTGTGGTTCCATCCAAAATGGAGTATTTTCGATTTAGAACTTTTAAGATTATTAGGCTCCTCTACCGCCAAAATGTTATTACTACTTACTCCAACGTATCATATGATATATCAAAAAAATCTACTTTGATCCTGTAATTCCATTCACTAGTTTAGGGCCAGTGTTACATTGAGGTACATGTGAACATTTTTCACCGGGGTTTGGAATGATTGTCGGACCAACCGGCTACTTGACCAATACTTTTTTACTTCCATGTCCCGGGATTAGTGTTAAAAAAGTCCTAAACTTATTACATTGGTGTCAATTTAATCATAAATCTTTTAATTGTATCAAATTAATCCTAAACGTTTTGATCCAAAGTCAATTAAGTCATTCCAATTTATTTTGGTCGGATATTGCTGACATAGACGCCAGCCAACCTAGCGCTCAAGTGAGCTTTTTTTAATAATTTTCAATTTTTTTTATTTTTTTACTCTCTCTCTCTTCCTCCTCTTTCCTCCTATGGCCGGCTAGGCCACCTTTGCTAAATCTGGTGAGGCCACACATCACCTGGACCAGGGCGGCATTGCTGGGCATCGCCTAGGCTAGGCAAGCCTCGCCTGGCGAGGCTACCCTGGGCTTGGCCTGCGTGAGGGTCAACTGCGGCTGGGGCAGACTGTGTGCAGAGAGGCTGCAATGGGTAAGTGAGCGAAAGCCCCAGTCTTGAGGGCCGAACAATGGTCAACTGACACACCTTCTTTATCACCTTTCACGGTGGATGTTTTGTTGAAACCCTGAACTCGGTGAAAGAGGCCATCACAAATGCCATTCTCTGTCAGGCATTTAATCGAATGGGTCACAGACGAAGGAAAAGTTGAAGTTCAATAATGAGAAGTTGATCAAATCAAACTTTTCCGTTCTATCTTTCTACTTCTTTTGGTGAAAAAGTCAGTTGAGGGAGGGGTTAAATTCGTTAAGGCTATATTGATGACTTGGGCTACATACGGTTCGGATCTTAGTTCAGGTAGGGTCAAGCACATTTCCATTTCGATTCAATTTGAGTATCATGGAAATCCAAACCGAACAGAATCATTAACACCTTGATTTCGATATCCCCACGAAGAACTAGGACTCCATCCCCAAAAATTAACGGTGCGAATGATAAATTTTTTGACAAAAAATTGATTTTTCTCTTTCTATTTTTTCGATGAGTGTCTAAGCAAAAAAAGGCTTTGATAATGACACAAAATTTCTTCCTCTCGAGCAACGGCGGCAAGGGGAGGGGGTAGCGACGGTCGACGACAGGCGGCAGCAGCAATGGCAAGTGGTTGGTTAAGGGAGGGGGCAGTGGTGGTGACAACGGCAAAGGGACAGCGGCGGGGAGGGGGTGGTAGTGGTAGGTGATAGTGGCGGGCGGGTGATAGGGAGAGGGGGTAGTGGCAGCCTGCAATTGGCGACTAGTGGGGAAGGGGTCGAGGCGGTGACCGGCGAGGATAGTGGCGAGCGGTTGGTGGGGGAGGGGGCGGGCCGGGCCGAGGGAGGGGGTGGTGGAGGCAACGAGAGGTGGCGACAGGGGCAAGGGCAGAGATGGAGGGTAGTTGGTGGGGAGAGGGGGCGGCGGTGACCGGCGGCGACGGTGGTGGGTGGAGGCGACTAAAGGGAGGGCGGACGAACAGGGGTTAGGGAGGGATTCCTTCTAGTGAGAAGTAGAAAAGAGAAAAACAATTCATGATTTCTATTTTAGAAATAGAAAAGTAAAAAAAAATTAATTTTGATTTCTATTTTAAACCTATTTCTAGAGTAAAAATCTATTCTAGAAATAGAAAAATGAAATTATTTTATCAAACTGATTTTTGTTCTAGAAATAAGTTTTGAATAAAAAAAATTTCGAACAGAAATAAAATGGTTATCATGTATGCCCTAAGTTATTGGACGGTGACCCAAGTTGGCCTAGACGTGGGACTAGACATTTGTACTAGTTTATTCATGTTATTCATTCAGTTTGAGTTCAAAGATCTGCTTTCCTCCCAAATACATGTATAATCCCAAGGTAATGGCACTGAATCTTACATGAGGGATCTACATCATTTACTACAGGGTTCATGTATAATAGCTTACAGTCCACAATTCACTACTGACTTGCACCTTTAAAGATTTTAGTATTTACTCTAAAGGACATTATTTCCTTGGCAGATTAATTTATCAACAACTTTGGCTGAACGAGTTAATTCTTCACTTCTTATTCTTCGTGGACAAATAAAAGCTACGCAGATGGGAAGATGAAAAAGACATTTGGGAAGGTTAATGGCACTTGCTGTTTTATATTTTCGCTTCATTATTTTTAAAGCTGGTTGCTTAATAGATCTCACTATTCATCTTGTCAATTAAACATAAATATTTGCACCATAAAACAATAAGAGAAGACATTAGAAACAAGCCTCTATAAGGAAAATGACATTGCAAGCTACTCTGATGACATCTTTATACAATGAATCTACGTAGTGCAGTTTAAAGAGGCAACCCCTTAAATAAATTCATTTTCCATGAAATTTGATGGCCTTCTGCTTTGGCTTTTCCATCCACTTGGCTGCTCTTCTCTCCAACATTCTCACAACTCGCAAGAGCCATTTGGGCCTTCCCGTTTCAAATGCAATGTATTCTATGGAAATCCCAATTATGATTCCGGATGCATAACCTATCCACACTACTTTATGTTTGAACCAACTCCCATGCCCTTCATGGTTGAAAGTTGATGAGGGTGATGGTTGTGGATGTTGAGCATCGTTGGGGCATGCTTTTGGCAATGGAGTTCCACATAAGCCTGGATTCCCACCAAACGAGTTGCTTGAAAATGTACTCAATTGCTTGTCTTGAGGAATTTGACCAGTGAGTTGGTTCTTCGAGAGGTTTAAGTACCCGAGAAATGCCAAATCTCCCAATTTTCTAGGAATTCTCCCACTGAGCTTGTTTGAAGAAAGATCGAGCCATTCAAGATCAGTCAAGTTCCCCAGTGTAAGAGGGATGGAACCTGTAAGGTGGTTATGAGAAAGGTTGAGTCCTATGAGAGAGTGAAGATGTCCAATGACTCCTGGGATATCCCCTTGAAAAGAGTTGCATGACAAGTCAATGGTTGTGAAGACAGTCAAGATCTTCACTAGCTCAATCTCTAGCCCTTTCATGGTCACAATGATGGAAGTTTCATAAAGCGATGTCATGTACAATGATTTTTCTTGCCCATCTTCACTATTCAACATGGCTTTAAGGTTCATAATCAAGTTGGCTGGCAAAGGACCGCCAAAGTTGTTGTTGGAGAGGTCTAGAATGTGTAACTTGGGAAAGAGGTGAGCTCCTTTGGGAATATTAAGAAGATCCTTAAAATTGTTGGACTTCAAAACAAGAACTTTTAGTTCTTGGAGTGTTCCCAACCATGTCGGAAATGTATCCTCTATCCGGTTGTTACTGAGATCCAAAACTTCTAGATACTCACAGTTGACAAAGGATCGGGGCAATGTGCCTTCAAATAGATTTCGACTCAAGTCAAGAGTTGTCAACATACTTCTTGAAAGAAATAATTGAGGAATTGTGCCCTCAAGGTTATTCTTCCGCAAATTCAAAACTGACAGAGAGGTGCTTAAATTTGTAAAGCACCGAGGCAAACTACCTATTAAGTCATTGTTAGACAAGATGATGATCTCGAGGTAGGTGGCATTGCAAAAGCATGAAGGGATCTTTCCAGTTATACTATTACTTGCAATAGAATAATAAGATGTGAAAGGAGATGGAAGTGGAATTGGGCCTCCAAAATTGTTGTTGGACAAGTCTATTATTTGCAATGAGGTGTTTGAGAAACCCTCTGAAGGCCACAAACCAGTAAAATGGTTGTTGGAAATAGACAAATGATTAAGCATAGGAAAGGATAGTGCAAAGGCAGTGATGTTGATCCTACCATAAAATTTGTTGAATTGCAGTTCAAAGAACTGCAAATTTGGTGCTTCTAGCCAATGTGGGAAGATGTCACTGAACTCATTGTGACTGAGATTTAGCCATGATAAGTTCACAGATTTGACTAGGGAACGCGGTAATGGCCCTCGTAAGTTATTACTACTTAAGTCCAGATTCACAAGATTAGTTGTATTACCAAAACATGGGGGTATATTTCCAAAGAGATAATTGTTAGACAAATCTAATTCCAAGAGTGAATTCAATTGACAAATCGAAGAGTCGATCTCACCAGTGAAACCATTGTCTGCGGCATGAAAGTAAGAAGCAGATGGTGAAGGTATCGGGAGTGGTCCTTGGAATGAGTTATTTTGAAGGTTTATATACGACAATCGCTTCCAGTGCAATTCTGGTATACCTCCCCCCAAAAGGTTTTGAGAAAGATCTAAATGTTCCAATGTATCATGACTTATTTCCCAAAACCACTTTGGAATTTCCCCACTAATATTATTGAAAGAGAGGTGTAAGTATGTTAACCTTTTCAACGACTTCAAGAAATAGGGAAACCTGGTGAGGTTGCAGGAAGACAAAACTAACACTTCAAGCATCGGGAATGCATGCTCCAGTTTAGTGTTCGTGGAGATATCGAACTCCACAACCCCACTAAAGTTATTAAAGGAAAGATCTAGAAATTGAAGTTGCTTGAGATTCCCCAAAGATGATGGGATGAGTCCTGTGAAATTGGAATTGGTAAGATCTAAAATTGTTAAATTCTTCACGTTACCAATTGATTTGGGCATTTTTCCCGAAAAGCTCGTACCTGAGAGAGATAAGAACTCAAGAGGACTGGTCCAATTGGATTTGGGAAGAATCCCGAATAAGTAAAAATTGTAACTCATATCGAGATATGTAAGGCTTGGTAATTGAAAAAAAGTGTCTGGAACTATCCCCCCTAAGTAACAATCAGCAACACTCAAATGTGTCAAAGAAGAAAAATTCATGAAGGACTTGGGTGAAACTGTGGACATGCCTACACTATGGAGAGCAAGCTTTCTAAGTGACGTTAGATTCCAAACAAGCATTGTGAAAATAGAGTTTTCCAACTGAAGAGGACAGAATGAGAGATCAAGTGACACTAGCTTGGAGAGGTGAGAGATTTCGCTAGGAATGGTACCACGAAATTGTGAACGAGAGAGATTTAAATGAGTCATTTTTACAAATATAGTCAAGTTAGGCAAAATGGGTGAATCGTCAAAGTTATTACCGAAAAGGTTGAGGCTCCGAAGATGGCGAAGGAGAAAGAGGGAGCTATTCGAATGGAGAGTACCATAAAGCCAACTGCAAGTAAGATCGAGACCGATGATGTTGCCGGTGACTTCATTGCAAGTGATGCCATCCCACAAGCAGCAATCCACGCCCTTGTTCCATGAGTTTGTCTTTGGATAAGATGTGACATGGTAATCCTCTTCGCAAGTGCGCGACGACTCGCTATCAAGTGCGAAGGAATTCTTCAAATTGAGCAAGGCATTGCACTGGTCAGGAGGGCAAAGGAGAGAGGCAAAGGGAAGGGAGGAATATAAGAAAAAGAGGAAACAGAGGAGGCCAAGGATTTGATGCGACCCCATTTTTCACCTTTGCATGCATGTGAGTTAAGGGGTGCAGGGGAGTGCTTCAACTTATATAGCTCTTCTAAAGTGTGATTGCATCGGCACAAGTCTTCTCTAGTAAGGAAAAAGAAAAGGGTCTAGTAGAAAAGACCCAAGTCTTTATCGTAATTTGCGGGAGCTTGCTTTTCCCTTCCACCATGGAGTCTAGTCTAGTTTCACAATCGGTGGTGGGGATAGGGATTGAACAAATATAGGGAGTTTATATTGCGTTATGAGATGTCCACTATTAATATTTATGCTCCTTCGCATTGACAAAATTAGGAGATTTTGCAAGAACTGCAACTTTGGATTAATCTCCATAATGATTGCAAGCATTCCATCATCCACGGAGACCGAAGAACAACAAACATCTTGTTAAATGGAAACATGGAAGCCAAAATATCTGATTTTTGTCAGAATTGAAGGAATCTGTGGCAATTGAATTGGTATCCTAATTCTTTTTATTAATGAATGTTAGGTGAACTCAATCGTGCTCGACTTGGTGGAATGGGAAAAGCAAGAATCATATCATCGTCCCATTTCCAACATGAACCAACTCTTGATGACCACGTTATCATATTCTTCGTCAAAGTCAGTTTTCCTATGGCAAAAGTATTGTCCAACGTGCTTTATCTTATCGTACGAAAACTTAGCAAGGGAAAAGCAAGTGGCTTTAGAAAAAGAGAGAAGGCATTCTTTTACGCTCTCAGGCGGTCGTGGTTCTGCTTTTTGCTTAATCCATGTGCAAGTCGTCTCCCCATGCATACGTTGTTCTTCGCGGTTGTCGTCCGCCGCACGTTCCGTGACCATCGGCCAGGATTGCATTGTTATTTATTTGTTTGTTTTCTTCTTCCAATGATAACGTGACTTATGGAATCCGTCGACCACTCGATTGATTATAATTCACATTAAGTGCGGTAGTCTTCTCTTCCTATTCGAACAGTCCTACAAGGATCAAATAATAATTGCTTTTCTTCATAGATTGATATCCTCGTAACAGTTACCCAACTTACCTAGTGGGGTTAAGTTTGTGAAACAAATTGTGGATGTATGTACTTTCTGCCGCGATCATTGCGCATCATGGTGGGGTTATTTAAAAAGTTAATTTCAATTAATTACCTCCCCACGTTTGGGGCAAAGACCAAATTCCAATTAAATAGCTTTTTCTCAAGTTAGGTTCTTTCTTCATTGTCCTTCCAGTTTTTTGACCCATTATTTTTTTTCCAAACATGAGCAGTATCTGAAAGTTAATCATATGCACATGATGATTTATATATTAAGGTTGCATTTGATAATTGGGATAAAATTCAGGATATGATAAAACTTTTCCTATCATACATTTAGTGTCTACTCAAGATTGGATAAAGTGAGATATAAGAGAGATATAGCTCGGATAAAATTATTCCATGAGAGAAATGGAATAAAGATGAATATGATTTCTAATATCTATAAAAGGAAAATTATTTTCCTTGAATAACAAACTTCTTAAATTAATAAATTAAAATTGTATATCAATATAAACAATATTTGAAGTCTAATGTATTATAAATTCAAAATAACAAAAATTAACAACAAATTATTTTTTAATTTAATCCTATTTTTATTTATTTATTCGAATTTAATTCTATCTCATATTATAAATTCAATATATAAATATGAATACATCTATATTTATTTCATATTTTAGATTTCATATTTTAGGTATGTTATTGTAGTTCGTTCTTTAATAAAATTTTATTAGACAATGATGGAAAGGAAAAAAGAAATTAAAAAAGAAAATAATTAAAAAAGAGAGGGAAAAAAAAAGCAAATAAAAATGAAGTAGGCAAGAATATTGAGAGAGATTTTTATCATTTTCATTTGTGTAATTTTTAGGTTCATTTGCACTGATGTACCATTAATACCGAATAATGTACATGATATAATGTAAATATATTTGAATTTATTATCACCAAACAATGGATATAATATAAAAAAATCCATGAATTTCATATATTTTTATATCCAATCTTATCCTAATTAAAAATCCAGACGACCAAACATGACCTAAGATTATTAAGATCGATGGAGGATTAGCATGTCTAGAATCCTCACGTCATTGATTATTTTGGTTTTGTTTAGTTTTGTTTAGTCCAGATAAACATTTTGTTAATCCTTTCATTGCTCAACCTATGAGATAAACTAGGTGGACCCGCGTCAAATCCAAACCCAAGTTCACAATAATGGCACCAAATCCTTACAAATTGGAAGACACCACACAAACTAGTACTCACAGGCTTGAAAAAAATCATGAAATGTCTCCCAAATAGACTTGTCAAATGAGTGGGCCGAGTTAAATTTGGGTTGGGTTATAAATGGTCCAACCCAAATTAACCCATTTAACCGGTTTATGATCCCTTTATCACAGTGCAAATTTTTTGACTCATAGTCGACCCGACCCGACTCATTCTCAACTCATATCCGACCTACCTGACCCGACCCATTCTCAACTCATACCTGACCCACTTAACTAAACCTAAGAAAGCTTCTTCTTTTTTTTTAAATGGTGTTGTTAAAATACTTTCATACAATACAAATCTAGTTGATAATTTTTATATTTTTATAAATAATAAGCCTTTGTTTGTTTTCTTAAATATTTTCAAAGAAGTATTTTTTTTTTTCATAAAAAGTACAATATTTTTTTTTGTTTTTGTCTGAAATTTGAAAATAAATTAGAAAATATTTTGTGCCGTTTGATATGAAAAATATGATTAAATTTTCCTTTGTGACTCCTTTTAATATTTTTATTTTTATTTTATTTTTAAAAAAAATCGAATTTACAATTATTTTTCTGTTTTCTTTATAATATAATATTTAATTATAGCACAGGTCCTGCTATTGGCAGTTCCACAACATGAGGAGAAGTAATGTGTTCCCTATCCAATAAAACCGTAATTTAAGGGCTAGAGAAGTGTCTCCAACCCTTTGTTATGCTTGTGCTATCAATCTTAACCAGATTGGATCTAACTTTGATTAAGCAGCGGCTGCGGGGCTTTTTTCTTTGCAATGTCTTGAAAGGCCCTAACGTTGCCAAGAAAAGCTAAGAAATAGGTTGTGTAGTACGGACGCTGTGTCACGACCCAACTCTCGAGTCTACGACAACCCCTGTTCTCTTGCGGTCATTTGATTTGCGACTCTCCAGAATCCGTCGCCGACCATTATTTTTATCTTTTAATTAAACGCATGCGGAAGCGAAACACAATCCCCGGTCAAATACAAAAGTAGGGATAGTAGGAAAACCCAACAAGAATACATTCAAGAGTGATGCTTTATTAACTAACTGATTAATCCTGAGAAGTTTACAAGTACAAGCCCTTACCACGGGCATTATCCTATCGAGCCAATAAAACCAACAAGCCGGGGTTAATCTACTCCCTTCAAAAACAGCCACGAGCCATAACACGCATCGATCCTCCATCCTATGGACCTGAAAATGGTTATTCAATAACCAGTGAGATAGATCTCAGTAAGTCAAAATCATAAGCCTCGGTTAGGAGACCTACTCGCCTCGAGTGCGCCCTGACGTGCAATGTCTCTATCGCCAGCAATTCAACAACAGAATAATACCCAATCGACCATTAACAGACGCACGATTAGACAAAGGCTCATATGCAATTATTAACAATTAACAATTGCAATCACAGGCATCCTTACCTCGTTTTTGCCACACGCAACCTGCATGATACAGTTTATTGTATGCTCACCTCAATGCAGCAATCATATCAAATAATCAGAACACTTCGCAAGTTGTTTCATGCACCATGCACTTGCTCGTTTTCCATTTATTAACACATTTGGGGGAATTTCCTTCCAACACACAAGTTTGTAGTCAACCGGCATAACCGGGCATCGTCCCACTACATTGGGCACGGCAACGTCTGGCGCCCAGACGGCATTCACAAGGAGCATAGGTCCGGCCTCTACCGCGACCCGCATCCGGTGCCCGGGCATTCCGATAATACGGACTTCGTCCACCATAGATCCCCCACTGGGTGACGGGCTCTTACGTGACCACGCAAGCACACCAATTAATCATGCTCATTTTATTATCTTTCAGGACAGCCAATGCAGACATGATTCGTGCTTGTACATGTTAATTCACCGCAATTTCTACATGTAAGACGATAATATTTCACACGTGGTCACACGAATACAAATGCCTTTCACACATAGTCATACGAATATGCTAAATACATCAACCCTAATTCACAATCGCAATCCACGAATTTATTCCACCGAGTACATATTAAACAAAATCATCAAAGACAGCAAGCATATATGTATTCAATATGCGAGCCACGTGAGAAAAGTACAAACAATAATCCACTCGATATATAATCCACGTGAGGAAAGTACGAACAATAATCCACCGAAATTAATCGATACTAGCACAATTAATAAATAATATACTTTCCAAAAATAATACTTTACACCAAAAATACTCCATTAATAATTATCCAATAATCAATAATTAACATCCAAGAATTGATCAATCATCCACAACTAATTAATTAATTAATCTCCAAAAATAATTAATTAATTATTACCCAAAAATAATAACCACCACTTTCGAAATTATTAATAAATTAATTAATTCCGAAAATAATAAATAGTAATTCCGAAATTAATAAATAATTATTATTTTATTCCAATAATAATAATATTTATTAATATTAACCATGGTTATTATACTAACCCAACTACGGTTAATTAACCCGACCACGATTAATTAACCCAACCAAGATTACTTTAATCTAACCGCAGTTAATTTATTCTAATCATGATTAACACTAAACAAGCTTACTCAATAATAATCAAACACTAATCATCAACATTAACCATGCTTAACATTAAACTAATCACCCATAATCGAGTTTAGCACCCTAAGCGAGGATTAGAAAATCAACTCACGGGTTTAGCGATTCCGACGACACGAGCGCGACCACGGCGACGAGGGGAACGCCCGGGAATTTGCGGCGCGTCGGGACGAGGCGGCCCAAGACCGGGTCTCGGCGGCCGAGGGCGGCTGTCCACGCGGCGAAGAGCTGCGAAACGAAGGGACCGGCAGCTGTGGCGACACGGGGCTAGCTGGTGGGCGGTCCGGCAACTCCGGACGGCGGCCAGCAGCTCCGGCGACCAAGCGGTGGCTCCGGCGAAGTCTGGACAGAACCGAGAGAGGGAAAGGGGAGGCGATGCAGCAGCTGGTTCGCGGGTGGCAGAGGCTGGCTGGTCGGTCGGCCTCCGGCAGGAGAATGCAGGCGGACGGCGGCGGCCGGGTGGCGGAGGAGCCAAGGACGGCGGCTTGCCGGATCCGGTTCAGCCTAGGTCGTCCGAAGAAGAACGGCGGCGGCTCGGTCAGGGGTGGTCAGGCGAAGGGCGGTGGTGGCCGAGCGACGGCGAGGCGGCAGGTCGGCCGCTCCGGCGTCAGCGGTCGGCTGGCGGCGTTGCGGCGGCGAACGAAGAGGAGGAGGAAGAGCGGTGCAGCTGCTCGCGAGGGCGCGGACGACGAGACCGGCGAATGGCGACTCACCCGGCGGCCGACGGCGAGGCGGGGACGGCGACGGTGATGGGGGGTGGTTGCCAGCTGCGGCGGCAACGAAAGAAAGGGAAGCAGCAGCAAGCCAGCGTCGACCGAAGGAGGAGAAGAGAAAGAAGAAAGGAAGAAGCTGCATGGGGAGGGGCAAACGTGCAGGGAGAAAATATTAGGTAGGTTAAATAGTCCACGTAGATGGTGCAGCTCACCATTTAAAATCAGACACGTGGCATCCACGTCGGCAGCGGACCCACACGGGGGTCGATCTCCTCTCTCCTCTCTCCTCTCTCCTCTCTCTCCTCTGTCTCCCGTACCTGTTCTGTCCTATCTCCCCCTCTCTCTCCTTTGCGAGAGAGAGAGAGCAGCCCAACTCTGCTCCGGGCGGGGGCGGGGGACACGACGGCGGAGGCGAGGCAGAGGCGGCGTCGCGTCGGCGTCGGCGTCGCGTCCACGAGCGGAGGCGGAGGGGCGAGGCTCGGAGAGGCGGACGCGGGGAGTGCAATAGAGCAAGCGAGCAAGCAAAGGCTCACGCGGCCATGGGAATCACCTCGCGGGTCTGTCTTCCTCGTCCTCCCATGGCAAGCGAGCAAGCAAAGGGCTTGGGGAACGCGACGGCGGGGCACTCGGGCACTCCCCGCCTCCGCATCCACATCCGCCTCCCGAGCCCCGCCCCTCCACCTCCGCTTGTGGACCAGACGCCGACGCCACCTCCGCCTCCCCGAGCCTCGCCCCTCCGCCTCCGCTCGTGGACCCACGCCGACGCCGACACCGACGCCACCTCGCCTCCGCCGTCGTGTTCCCCCCCCCCGGCCGCCGCCCGAAGCAGATTCGAGGTCGAGCGAGCTGTAGATCACAAGTCTAGGCCTCGCTCGACCTTAGATCGAAAATCTGGGTCGCAAGTTCGCTGGCCGAGCTCGATAACAGAGGACTGAAATGGCGGGGAGGTGTTGGACTGAGACAGCGGTGGTGTGGTGGTGCTGGTGGAAGGCCTCGTCGTCCCCGTCGGAGTCAAAGGGCGGAAGAAGAAAGAAATGAAGGAAAAAGAAGAAAGGAGAGAGAGACAGGAGAGAGAGGACAGAGCAGGTACGGGAGACAGAGAAAAGAGAGAGGACAGAGGAGAGAGGAGAGAGGGCGCCACGTGTCAGATTTTAAATGGTGAACTGCACTATCTACGTGGACTATTTAACCTACCTAATATTTTCTCACGTGCAGGGGAAGCTGCCGAAGAGAGAGAGAGAGAGAAGCACATGGGTGTGTCAGACAAGTGGGACACAAGAAGAGAGAGAGAGAGTTGACAAGTCAAAGGAAAAAGTGAGAAAAGATGGGGACAAGGGGGCTGTCGACGGGGAGAAGAAACGTGGGGAAAAAGAGAGAGAAAATGGGAGAGAGAAAGGGAAAACGTGCGGAGGAAGTTGGGGGAGAAAAGAAGAAAAAGACAAAATAAAGGAGAACAAGACAAAAATCTAAATAAATATCTAGAGAGGGGTATTTTGGTCTTTTTACCCCTGAAGCACAAATTCCCAAATATTTGGCTCCAAAACTCGGCCCGTTAAATCCTTTTCCAATATTTCGGGCTTATTGATAAATTCGAGAATCAATGAGACAACGTCCAATATTTTAGTCTCGACATCTTTAAAAGTTCGATACTCGATACCGGATTGAAATTCGTGGTTAACATCGATCAATCGCGACTTTAGTACGACCTAACTTTCGGGCGGCGTTTAGGGGTCTCGCGCGTTTGACCCATGGTTGATAGCTCTTCAATCCACGATCATGTATTCAAATCAGGGCGATCATCAATTGTCATGTAATCACGAGGGGTTAATTGCTCACACTGAGTACAGGGCCAAAAGGAAATCGATTTAACATCGTTCGCAATTAATATCGAAGTCGTGCGGAATCACCCGCAATCCGACCTCGTACTTTTGCCGAATCGATTTATTTCCGTTCACTAATTAGCCTGCAACAGTGTAGTATTATTCCTCTTTGATTCTTATGGTCGAGCGGTCTATCCCTGATTAAATTCACTAGTCGCATGCGTACTGATCCTTAATTGCCTTGCCGAACAGTTAGTTAACTCGAGAGGGGCCAACTCAGAGTAAACGTAACCAACAGTGCATTGATAAAATAACAATTTCATCTATCCCGGAATGGGTCGAAATTCAGGATGTTACACGCTGTCTACTAGGAAGTACCAAACTTAGTAAATGCCAAATGATCACATAAAAAGTCATAATGAATTTACTTTAGAATCTTCTTAAAACAAGGATTTCCCCCAACATGTTCCTCAACCACATCTTCCAAAGTGAATAGGATTAATATCATAAAAAACCTCAAATTAGTACACATGTGATAAATTTATCCCAAATTAATTTTTCTACCACAAAAAACCCCAATGGGAAAATTACAAAAAAAGTCTAAACCTATTGCAATTTTTTCAACTTAGTCATAAATTTTTTTTGGTGAATTTAGTCCTAAACCTTTTTGTAATTAATTTTGGTCGGCAGTACCAATGTGAAATTTTTTTTAATAATTTTTATTTTATTTCAATTTTTTATTTTTTATTATTTTCTTTTTCTTTTTATTTCTTCCTTCCTCTAGCGGACCAGAGTCAAGTGCCGGTGAGGCTTGCCCCTATCAGCCACTGGTGATGGCGAGGCCGTGATTTGGGCATGGCCGGGAGGCTCACCCAAGCCAAAGGCCACGCAAGGCACAACCTCGCCAAATCCGGTGAGGTTGTGCCTCACCAAATGCCACGAGGTCGAAGGCTGCAACCTTGCACGGCCTTTGGCCTAGGTGAGCCTTGTTGGCCATGGCCAGGTCACAGCCTCACCATCAATGGCTAGGTCGTGGCCTCGTTGTCGCTGGGCAAAGTATAACCTCGAAAACTTTATCGGCATTTCCAAGAGCTTTCTTTTTCCTTCCACCGCAGGTTGTAGCAGCTTCAAATTTAAGGGCAAAATCGAAATGTTTCGAGCTGGCGACCTGCATAAAGCCCTTGTGAAAAATTTGATCCCACCCCATTTTGCACTTCAGCACGTGAGTCTATTGGTGGTGGGGATAAGATTTGGAATGCCTTTAGTAGATCACCATGCAACGAAGTTCATCCCATTCAAATTTCTTATAGAAGCAATAACACTACTGAAAAAGAATCCGCAAAAACCAAATTGGACCACCCAAAAGAGGAAGACAACCCCAACAGTAAAACTTCCTCTCCCTTTAGTGAATAACGACCTTAGCTAGAAGTTCGTTGGTGAGCAAGCAAAACAAAGCCATTACTCAGAAACTTCGAATCTAGTACCTTGCAAATCGGCCTCTGTGGTTTGAAGCGATGATAACCGATGGTGGTTTGAGGCTACGATGATTGCATGGTGCGTCACTCCATCACTCTATTGTTGGAAGATAACCAGATTTGTTAAGTTTTTTTTTAATTTTTATATCTAATCCAAGTTTATCTTGCTCATGTTCCCGATTTCTTCTTAGACATTTTATTAGGTATATCCGAGTTTATCCGGTCCGAACGATGTTACCAAATATTGGATATGATAATTTGTTGATCCGTTGCGCTCATATCTAGAACACCAAAGGCGACCAAAAAGTCAAACATGGAGGACAAAACCATGCAATATGATGACACACTTCCAATCTCAATCAAGCGCAAACCAGGATCACCTAGTAACAAGATTAGGTCTCATTGGACTCAAATTTCATCACATGCGGTTAAACATGGCAGCGAATTATTCCAGCAGCATTCTCTCACTAATGCATACTGAAGATTTCCATCGTGTGAATATCCGAAGCAATGTCATACATTCAATCAAATTCTCAGTGAGTGGTGGAACTTCGCCAAGATTCATCAACGTTGAAATAGAATATAATGATTTTGCAAATAGTTAATAGAACACCAACACTTCATACTCCATCTCGCACTGCATAGGTTTTAAGGGGAAAATACCAAAAAATTCCTAAACCTATTGTATTAGTACCAATTTAATCATAAACATTTCAATTGGACCAATTTATATATAAACATTTTCACATTAGTATTAATTCAGTCCATCCAGTCAATTTATGATGAAAATCGATAATGTAATTTAGGATGAAAATCGATAATGTAGATGCTAGCGATCCTACGTGGCATCACCGACGCCGACGTGGATATTTTAAAATAATTTTTTAATAATTTTTTGATTTCTTGATTATTATTTTTTAAAAAATTCCTTTTTTTTTTTTACTTTCCTTTTTTTTTTCCTATTCATTTTTTTTACATGTGCTGGTATCGGCCATGGCAAGCGACTGACCATAGACGAGGGCATCATAGCCCTCACCGAATTTGGTGAGGGCGAGACCCTCACGGCCTAGGCAAGGGGGAGAACCTCGCCTAGGCAAGGGTGGCCCTTGCTGGATCTAGCAAGGGCATTGTCATTTGGGCAAGGGTAGCCCTCACCAACTCGATAGGGATGGGGCGGCAAGGGTCGAGCCCTCACCCAAGCGGCGAGGGTTTCGCCCTCGCTAAATCAAACCAAGGCGACCCTCGCCTATGACCAATGAGGGCCATGATGCCCTAATCTGCCCTTGCCTGTGGCTACTAGCCACAGGCTGAAGAAAAAAGAATAGGAAACAAAAGGAAATAAGGAAAATTTAAAACAAAAAACAAAAAATCGAAATATTATTTTAAAATTATTTTAAATATTCACGTTAGTATCAATGATGTCACGTAGGATTGCCAACATTCACGTCATTGATTTACAATCTAAATCGGCCAGACAAAAATAATTGGTACTAATATGAAAAGATTTAGGATTAAATTAGTTCAATTGAAACATTTAGAATTGAATCGATACCAACACAATAACTTTATGAATTTTTTGGTACTTTCCCCTCGGTTTTAGCTAGCAACACCAGAGTTTTCCCAATGTTACCGGACAATCCCTTCGCCCAGTTTCCACCACCGTCACGGATTTCACCTCCTACTCCAGCAATTTCTTGCTCCTCAATTCACAGCTCCATATATTTTTAACTTGTGCTATCCATCTTCAGATTTTTTTCCCAAAAGATGTTATAACAAGCGCCTTCTTTTTATGTTCATTCCCTGCACAAAAAGCTGCAGAATTCTGCAACTTTGACAAACCAGAAGCAAGTAAGATTTATCTTCAGGATCAGAAATTGCTCCGTCACGTTGTATGCAAAAGGCCCCAAAGGCAAAGAGCCATGAGAAGCAGCACACCCAACTTTCCAGATCATCCAAAGAATTAGCGCAAACTCCTGGAGAAATCGGAAGGCTACTCCATAACCTTTTGTCGAGAGAGAGAGAGAGAGAGAGCAGAGTCGGTTGAGGGCCTTCTCTGATGGCCTCCTGGGATAGGCTTGGCTGAAGAGTCCATTACAGATCTCCAGCGATGGGCTAGTGGGCCGCATTTATGGATCTGATGTTTGACGAGTTGGTGAGTTGGGCCGATCCGGGTCAATCCGAATTTGGACTAGGGGGTTTATTATTTTCTTATATTCTCTTATTTTTATCTGTATATGTATTTTTTACTTTTTTCAAAAAAAAGCGTACTCGATTTGTCGATCAAAAATTCACGTGTCAACAAAAGTTAGTAAGTTCTGAGCATTGGTTAGTTTTATGCAAATAAAAATTGGTTGTTTGTAGGGGTGATCGGGTTCAGGGTGGGTAGAGTCCGGACGTAGAACCTGTACCCAACCCTGTTATAATCGGTTCCGTTTTTTTGGACCCTATACCCAATCATGTTTGCACTGGACCCTGTTTTGGACTCGACCCTGTTTTTCTAGTCCAAGCCAGTCCAGGAATAGGGTCTACCCTGTTTTCCATTGGATCCATTTTGGATAGCGATCCCGCAACAAGGAGCGGTAGCAGGCCTGGCGGTGGTCTGAGCTTAGTTATGGCAACTGAATAGCGAGTTGAGGCAACAAGCAATAGCAATCATCAGGGCTGAGAAGACACTTGCTTGCGGATATAGCCCGGTCGCCTTGGCTCAATCTGCCTCCACTACCGAGCCTCATCCCCACTTCTTCCCCCTGCCTTTGCTCCAGATTTGGCCAGTCCCTCTACCTCCTCCTCCCACCGAAACGAGGGAGCTCGACTTTTGCTCCCCCAACGACAATTTGTTCCGTGATTGAGACTTAAGAGGGTGAGGTGTTTCCTTTTTTAAGTTAGGGGCTTTTCAATTTTATTTTTTAAAGAAAACCTGTTCCAAAACCGGTCCGGGTGGGTTTTCACTTGGAACCGGTTCCCAAAAATTGGAACCGGTTCCCATACCGGTTTCACTAGGAACTGGTTCCCGACCCTGTTTTTTGGGTGGTCCGGTCCAGTTCCTGGGTAAACCCGGTCCGGTTGCACACTCCTAGTTGTTTGTATAAAAGTTGCTAATTTGCGCGCTATAATAAAAAGTTGGTAATTTCGTATCTAGAAAAAAATCTCCAATCATTTTTTTATCAATTTCTTTTCGACACTTATTAATGCATTATAAAATTGACCAGCACGGGGAATACAAACCTGTTTTTTCGGCACAAAACATTAGATTTGTGCTATTTTAACACTCTCCAATTTCACCAAGTATTATATGTCCCTTATGTCGACTAGATAGTAACTTTCTTTGGTCGGAACTAGATATTAGCTTACATGCCTTGAACATGGCAATTGTACTATCTTCAACATCCTAAGCCTCAAAGTGAGGATCAATAGTGCTTGTATGCATCGATTGTCCCCATAGCTGCTGTAACCGACTCTACATTTCCCACCCATATTATAATTTTCAAAAGAGTGGACAAAGTCCAAAGCCAAACCCGTGAGGGGTTCCGAACCATGAATCATTCGGAGATCTCAACCATTATCCCGTTGTTTTGAAAAAATGAGCACACATGCATAGCAATAGGCTCTACATTCCTCACACAGATTATAATTTTGTAGTGAGTATAAACAGAGTTCAAAGCCAAACCTGTGAAGGATTCCGAACCATGAACCATCCGAAAATCTCAACCATTATTTTGTTGTTTCGAGAAAAGAGGACACATACACAGCGACAGGCAAATGACTACAGCCCTTTTCATCCAAAAAAATGTGCAAGAAGATTCAGCTTTTGAATTGATCAAGATTCAACTATAATGCGTTCCCCCTTTATCATCAAGCCTGAAACTATGCCACTGTACATTGATTTCCGCTACAACATACTCATCTCCGTCACGCTCATGTTGTCGCCGTTGCTTCCTTGTTCATGATCGAGACGATTCCTTCTCGTGCGGAGACACGCCAAGAGCAGACAGCCAGTGGAAATGGAGATGGTGAAAGCGTAGAGCGCCCAGAAGCAATTGAGGCCCAACCTTGGTGTCTCGTTGGTGATGTTCCTCATCGTGCACTGGGAAGAGAACAACTTGTCCTCCATTCTTTTCATCTCACCTCTCTGTGAATGCTCCAAAATGGCCTCAAGAGAAATTTGCAGTGAAGGAGAGATAAGTAACAAAGGAAAAGCATTTATATAGCCACTATTAGCTACTTGATATTCGTACAATTCCTTTCTCTTTTCTCCTTTTGCCTATAGTAACCCCAACAGAGTTAGGTGGTCGAATATCAAGCATTGTACTCTCACTTGGGGCTTTGGATATATCCTGCTTCTGTAGCATCGAGTAATTTGGTGCCACAGTATCGACGCGCAGTTCGTGAGCGAATAGACTTATTGAGTGAAATGTGGATATACCATTTTTATGAACTCAACTTGAAGCACATGAATCAAATCATTCCCCAAAAGGAATATTTAAGTGCTGATTGGGTTTCAGTTCATGTATCAATCCACAACTTATGTCATATTCTCTTGGAATATTTCAATAATCAAAGTTCCTTTTTCCTTTTGACCTAGTCTAAAGTGATGCAAAACACGAATTCGGGATTCTATTGGCACTCCGAATAATCAAGTTCACGCAGAATAACTGGATTATACTTACAAAGCCAAAGCCGCCAAATCTGTAGCCATCAGGCCCATCATCAATGGCCAGATATCCATCGCAATACTGGGTGAAGAAAGCTCTCATAAAGCTCTCATATATGGGTACTCCAGAAATAGCGCGGAGATGTTGCCGCTTCTGAATTCATCTCCATAACTCGAAGTGTTGCTTATGTGGACGACTATTTCCTTCAAGAAGTTCAGAGTGTTTGTGATATATGCACAAATGAAAGTATTGTTGTCACAACCCACTTTTACTTTAGATGTTGTCAATGAATCCATGGTAGTTACAGTAGGTTTGAGCTCCTGAACAGTGAGCATCGAGGTGAGGCTGGCCGTGTAACTCTGTGTCAAGATCAACACTACAAAGAACCAAATCACCAGCACAATTCGGGTGAAGTTGCGATGTTCTTCCTCTGCAAAAGTCAACAATACAGTGTCTTTCGTTGAATGTTTGGGCTGAAGAGAGTGTGCATGGACTATAATCAACAGAGGGATGTTACTTACTATGACCAAAGGAGAGTGCAGAAAGTGAACCAAAGAGTAATCGAGAGCTGATCCTTCCAAGGGCCTCTGAATTTCTGATTGATCGGATGCTCTAAGTACCAAACTACAAACATTGTGTATATAATGATGCCTCCAGAGGCAACCCACATTGTTGGAGTAAAAGGCTCCATGAAGATCAATGCCTTGCTCGTGTCTGATTTTGCTGGGACTATCACTAAAAGGCCTGATCCCATGAACGGGTGTGTGAACTCAACATACTTTGAGCGATGGGCCAAAATAGTTATGTCAATGACTGCACCATCGTAGGTCTTCCAGCAATGTCATACCATGGAACAAAATCAGAGCGATTTACTCTTGAAATTAACTCTGAAATTGAACCGCCAAAGTGGAACATCAGTATTACCAGGCTATGAGGCTTTAATGGTCCATTAATGCAAAGTGATACAATTTGTGAGTTGAAATTGATATCTGTGTGAAATGAACTTCAGCATTGCATCTGAGGCGTTTTTAATGGTCATAATGCAATCATACGCTCGAACAACATCGTCCTAGCTTGAAACTGAAGTTCTCTCCAAACTTGTGATGGAACATTTTCAAGAATTTGGCTTTGAATTCTCTATATGGCTGGTTGTCGGGACGATAGGTGATTATTCCTATTGCACCTTTGACAGTGGAGGAGATTGCCTAATGTTCTACTGAAGTTAGGAGATTGGTGAATGGTTTTTCAGCAAATGTCTAGATTGAATCTCCATGGAAGAGTCTCATCTTCTTCGCTTCTTTGAAAAAATGAGCGTTTCCCCACGATGACAATCCTAGAACAATAAAGATTGGAGATTCCTTTCCCCTCAGCTTCATTAATTTCTCTTCCAAAGACACTTCTGCTCCGGTCGGAGACAAGAATGCTTGAAGGATTAGCTGGTCCTCTATTGTTGAGCCGATTCTTCCGAGCTCCTCCGACAAAGAATTTAACATGTTGGAGTATATAGAATCGTATGCCCTGGCCTCGTATATTGTTGATACTCTTTGCTTGTTATATGAACTAACTATATCTACAATGCATTTCATTTTGTCTGATTCATCAGGATTGATCCGAAACAGTGAAGGCCATAGAGTTTGCCCCATCAATGTCCGTGTCATGTGGTCTCTCGCAAAGGATATGACTGGTAAGGTACCTCAGATTGATTAGCGATTTCGGCTACTAAAGTTGCTCCCTCCCATGTCTCCAAGCCGATAATAACTTGCACACCCTTTTCTTTGATCAGCTTGTCAGCTGTTAAAAGATTGAAGGATAATGAATATACTAAATTTCAGGATTCAAAGCAATTTTCTTTACCAATTTCTTCTATTAATATCATTTGATACCCCTATCAATTGGGTTCATGGAAGAGATTATCGCAACTAGATGTTAATTATGCAAGATACATGTTTACAAGGAAGAGTATCAATTTACGTTGTTTAAACAACTGTTCGTGCAAACACTTGAGCTCTTGCTCATGGATCCACCACCTATATCAAACGAAATGATCATACAAATTTGAAGTTGAACTGAATGATCATCTAATTTAAATTTAAGTAAAAAGTTAGTAGTTTTTCTGCAAGAACGTGGAGATGCATCAGTTAGTTCATCCATAACGTTTTTAGTGAATCATTTAACATAACAATCATTATGTAGCAACATTACTAGATGTACAACTTTTAGTAAACATTTAGCACGTGCAGAAAAGTTGAAAAAAATAAAATAACAATAGGTACATAATCAAAGCACAAATTATTGCAGGCTGCAGCTACCAAATTGAGGAAGGGCAATGAATGACTAACCGGCCGAAATTGCTCGGAGGGGCTTTGCCTGGGAGTTTATGTAATGTGGCTTTATGCAATGACTTCCTGATGACAAGATATTGTCCACGTCTTGGCATACTATTTCGATTGCCATGCGCATTTGGTCGCCAAGACGCGAGTCCAAATCAAGAATCACACCCACATCGAAAACGTTCTTCTCATGTACAGGTTTGGTGGCTGCATCGGAGGAGCTCGGGACGAGGAGCAGCAAGAGCAAGAGAAACAGCTTCGAAATGGACAAAGTGTGTCTTGTACTTTTGCTATATGAGCTTCGAAGGAAACCCATCTCCAAAACAGAGTTGTTTAAAGTGTTGAACTATATTGCTTTACAAATAATCGTTGTGTTTATGATGGAAGAGACACAATTTCCAGCGTATTTATAGCGAGAGAGGGATGGTAAAAAGGTTGCGTGCAAATGTGTGTGAGGACTATGTGGCGCCGCGTGTACCAAAAAGTCACTGTTGATTAGGTCTTCCCAGGACTAGAGTTTTCTTCTTTTTTATGCGAAAAAGTCCTGTACAGTTTCCTGCGTACTTCGTGGGGGACTCTAAGATCTGTATTTTCAATAGGCCAAGTCATTTCTTGTTCTGAATGGCGCTAGGATTCACTGGACAGAAATTTTCCATAGACAGAATCTTCTCAGGCTGGAGCCTTCCTTCCCACGTAGAAAGCTTTGAATGGTTACAACCTTTCAGGGACGCGGAATATTCCTACTTTACTAGAAAATAACGACTCTTGTTCATGCATTCTAGATACGTCGGTCCCTTTGGACTTGAGCACATCCTAAAGTCATGTTGTTTGAATTATGGGACGTTAAAATTCAGGGGTATTTCTACCTTGATAGTGAATAAAAAGATTTATTTTGAAATAAGGCATGCGAGTGCCAATACGTTAAAATAAGGAACACAACCTGTTTAAGTGCCTCATTGAAAGATTATCACAAGCAACCCTCGTAGGTGGGCAAACACTTGGGCTTGGATTGAAGTATTGTGGGAAAACATGAACTCTTCCTTACAATGTTGATGATGTCTAAGCTGGGACACGGAATATTCCTACTATACTAGACGATAGCAACTCTTGTTCCTGTATTCTAGATTCATTGGTCCTGTCTATTCAAATTGGTAGGATTTTGTAGTGGTTACCTAGGGGTGTAGATTATTGTTATCACACTCAGCAATCTTGTACTGTGTCGTAAACAAACTATGTGGGATACTTAACACCCTCTTGTATCCAAGCCTAATTAGGAGCGACACTTGAAATTTGATAAGTGGGTTGCACGCGCAAAATAAACTGGGGAGGACTAGTACCATAGTAAAACGTTCAAAATTGATTCTACAGTTCACACATAAATAGAGAACGGTTGAATGTCAAACCAATGAAGGGATTTCAAACCTTGAATAATTCTAACCGATAATCTTGCTTATTACGCGGTTGGTATGAAAACTGATTATAGTTCCTTTAGTGTCCGTTATAGTAACAAATATTGGAGATATAATTGAAGATTCTCGATTGCGGCACAGATCTTAATTACGGACTTTTTTTTTTTTTTATCAATTCTACTCTATCCCACTTTAACGCTTAGACTTTTTCCCTACTGTTGGGCATGAGAGTCGAAATCTATTTTTGAAATTAAATCATCTCTACCCTAACCCCCACTGAGAGATGGGAATTGAAACCCTTACCTTCCCTTTTCATGTGAGAAGAGTGGCCATTGGAGCAAACCCTAATGGTTATTTACAGACTGATTGATTCAGTCAATCCGTGATTAATTTAGTAAATAGAAAATTTGTAATTCTTTGTATATTGTTTCATAAATTTTCTTTCATTTTTACACTATATGGATGAATGTACATGTACGCAAATCATCAATATACAAAGTAATTTTTATGATTTCCTTTTCATTTTCTATCATGGTACCAAAGCTATCCTTCCTGGCCTAACTTCCGCAATTCCAGAATTGCCTACATTTTTTTTCTGAGTTGTTATTCCAAGTTTCCATCCTGCAAAACAAATGAGACAAACGAACAGGGATTCAATTTTTTGATACCATGACGAAAAATAAGAATTCCTCAAAATCCTCAACAGAGGAAATAACTGCAGAATTGACAAACCAGAAGCTATCCATCTTTAGACCTTTTTTCCCCAGGAGATGTTATAACAAGCGCCCTTCTTTCTATGTTCATTCCCTGTGCAAACAGCTCCAGAATTCTGCAACTTTGACAAACCACAAGCTAGTAAGATTTATCTTCAGGATCAGAAATGGCTCTGTCACGTTGAATGCAAAGGCCCCCAAAGAGCCATGAGGAGCAGCAGAGCATTTCAGGGAACATTTCCACTAATTTCCACTCCCTTATAAATGCCACTGCGGCAAACCCGACTTTCCAGATCATACAAAGAATTTACGCGAAGTCCCGGATGAATCGGAAGTCTACTCCATAACCTTTTGTCCTCACTACACTCTGAGAGAGCAGATTCGGTTGGGGGCCTTCTCTGATGGGCTCCTGGGCTAGGCTAGGCTGCAGAGTCCATTCCTGACATCCAGTGATGGGCTAGTGGGCCCCATTTATGGATCTGCAGTTTGACGAGCCGATGAGTTGGGCCAATCCGGGGCAATCCGAATCTGGACTAGATGCTTCTTATTTTCTTCTTTGTTATTTATTATTTATATTCTTTCATATTTTACATATATGCATTTTTTTTTTTTTTTACAAAAAAGTGCGTTCGATCTGGTAAAAAATTTATGCGTCAATAAAAGCTTGTAAATTCGAAGCATTGGTAAGTTATGCAAATAAAAGTTGGTTGTTTGTACAAAAGTTGCCAATTTGCATACTATAATTAGGGAATAAAAATTCATTTTTTTGCCATAGCAAGTGGGTATTTCAAAATCATAGACTAGATTCGGCTTCGATTGTAGAGAATGCTATAGTTTTGAGCAACCATATCAGCCAACCACACCTAAATGAGAAGCTACAGAGTTAAGGAGATAGAGCCATACCTAATTTGTTGACCAACAAGGCTTGCTCGAGGGTGAATGTTGATGGCTCTTAGCTCACTGGCTTGTCAGAAGGGTCAATTGCTGGAGTTGCTCAGGATGACTGACGATTATTGATTGTTGGGTTCACGAAGTTAATCGCAGCTTCCTCTACATTGCAAACAGAACCCATGCCCTAAGAGAAGCCTTATTGAACTTGATTGTGGAAGGAAAAAAAAAAAAGACTTGGAAGTCTTCAAGACTGTATTTGATAGTCAGGATAAAATTCTGGATAGAATAAAATTTATCCCATCTTGCATTTGGTGCCTGCTCAAGATAAAATAAAGTTGGATATAAAGGAGATATAGACCAAATAAAATTATTCCATGGGGGAGGTGTGATAAAGATTAATAGGATTTCTAATATGTTATTTTTTTAATAATAAACTTCTTAAATTAACAAAATTTAAAATACATTTCAATATAAATAATATTTATGTTATAACATAAAAAATTAAAAATAACAAGAAATAACAATTTAGTTATTTTAAATTAATCTTATTTTTATCTATATATTCAAATTTTAATTTAATTTTATAATATAAATTCAATATATAAATTTAAATATATATATTGAAATTCCTTATATATTTTAGATATATTAGTATAGTTTACTATTTAAAATTTTTATTAGAGAATAATGGAAAGGGAAGAAAGAAATAAAAAAGAAATCAATTTAAAAAAATGAAAGTAAAATAAAAAGGAAAAGAAGGTTATAGTGTCGCGAGAGATTTTTATCATCTCCATTTGTAAAATTTTTAGTCTATTTATACTAATATGCTGTTTTATACGAAACAAAGTACATGATATAATATGAATATATCCAATTTTATTACTATAATCACTAAATAGTGGATATGATATAGTAAAATATCTGGATTTCATATTCTATCCTATCTAGTCCTATTCTGATTAAAAGTTCCGATGATCAAACGTAGCCCAAGATATCTATTGGAGGACATCAACCAATTGCTTATCCGTTATTCAATGCTTACAGACCCATCTTAAAGTCCATGAGCCCTCATGTGCTTATTTGAAAAGTGCAATAGTTTAATGGCCCAAATGAAAGGAGTCTCAATAGTTCACTGTCCATGTGACGCTAACCAAGTTGCAGATTGGATTGTGAAAACCCAATAGTAGAAAGGAAGTGTACCTCCTGATTGGTCGTCTAAGCCTCCTTGAGATTTGTTACGTTTTGAATCTAAATTTCCTTAGTTTTCTGAATCAAAGCGTTGAATGAATGAAGTTTACATTGACAAAAAAAAAAAAACTTTCCAATTGCACTAAGTACTATGAGTCCCTTATGTCGACTAGATATTAGCTTAAATGCTATGAATTTATTACTCATGTACCGGTGTATATTTTCTCAGCCTGTCTTCAATAGTTTATGCAAGAGCCTAAAGCCTCGAAAACCTAATTTGAACATGACATTTGTTCTGCCTTCAACATCCTAAGCCTCAAAGCGAGGATCAATAGTGCTTGTATGCATCGATTGTCCCCGTAGCTACCATAACCGACTCACATTTCCTACACACATAATAGTTTTCAAGAGAGTATGAATAGAGTCCAAAGCTGAACCCATATAGGGTTCCGAACCATGAATTATCTGGAGATCTCAATCACTGTCTCGTTATTTTGAAAAATAAGCACAAATACATAGCAATAGGCAAATGACTACAACCCTTTTCATCTTTAAAGATTTGCAAGAAGATTCAGCTTTTGAATTGATCAAGATTCAAGAATAGTGTCCCCCCTTTATCATCAAGCCTGAAACTATGCCACTGTACATTAATTTACACTACATCATACTCATCTCCGTCACGCTCATGTTGGCATCATTACTTCCTTGTTGATGATCCTGACGATTCCTTCTTGTGCAGAGACACGCCAAGAGCAAACAACCAGTGGAAGTGCCGATGGTGAAAACGTAGAGCACCCAGAAGCTGCTGAGGCCCAACCTTGGTTTCTCGTCGGTGATGTTCCTCATCGTGCACTCGGGAGTGAACCACTTGTTCTCCAATCTTTTCATCTCACCGCTCTGTGAAAGCTCCAAAATGGCCGTAGAGAAATTTGCAGCCAGGGGACAGCCTTTTGGGAACACCTGCATATGGGCAGTGAAGGAGAGATGAGTAACAAGGAAAAGCATTTGCATAGCCACTATTAGCTGATAACGTTCGTACGAGTCCTTTCTTCTCTCATTTTGGCTATTGTGACCCCAACTGAGTTTGCTGGTCGAATATCAAGCCTGGTGCTTTTATTCAATACCAGTATCACGAGCTAATTGAGTAAGTGTAATGTGGACAAATACTCCTTGAGTTTCGATTACCTCTATACCGTTTCTATGAACTCAACTTGTAGCTCATAGATCTAATCGTTCCCTAAAAGGAATATTCAAGTGCTAACTGTGTTTCAGTTCATATATCTATCTACACCCCATGTCATGCCTAACGGGATGCAACACAAACTCACGACGCTATTGACACTCCAAAAATCGTGTTTACATCGAATAAGTGAATCGTACTTACAAAGCCAAAACCGCCCAAGTTGTAGCCATCGCCAACGGTCAAATATCCATCGCAATACTGAGTGAAGAAAGCTTTCATATATGGGTACTCCAGAAAAAGGGCGGAGATTTTGCCACTTCTGAATTCATCTCCATAGCTCGAAGTGTTCGTTATGGGGACGATGACTTCCTTCGAGAAGTTCAACGTGTTAGTCATATAGTCGTAAATTATAGCATTAGGGGAAGGCCCACTCTTGCTTTAGAAGTTCTCAGTCGTTCTATGGTGGGCAAAATTGGTTTGAGCTTCCCAACAGTGAGCATCGACGTGAGGCTGGCCGTGTAAGTCTGTGTCAAGATCAACGCTACAAAGAACCAAATGACCAGCATGATTCGGGTGAATTTGTGATGGACTTTCTCCTCTGCAAAACTCAGCAACACGTGTTTTTCGTCAAATCTTCGGGCCGAAAGGAGTGTGCATGGACTACAATCAACCGAAGAATGTTACTTACTATGAGCAAAGAAGAGAGAGGAGAAAGTGAACCAAAGAGCAGTCGAAAGCTGATTCGTCCAAGGGCCTCCGAATTCCGGATTGATCGGATGCTCCAAGTACCAAACTACCAATGTTATGTATATAAGGAGGCCTCCGGAGGCAACCAACATTGTTGCAGTGAAAGGCTCCATGAAGGTCAATGCCCTGTCCGTGTCTGGTTTTGCTGGGACTATCACTGAGAGGTATGACCTCATAAACGGTTGTGTGAACTCAACATCTTTTGAGCGACTGGCCAGAATAGTTATGTCACCGACTGCAGCGTCGTAGGTCTTCCATCAATGTCATATCATGGAACAACATCAAAGCGATCCACTTTAGAAATTGATGCCGAAACTATACCATCAAAGCGGAATAGTAGTATTAACAGGATGCGAGACTCGTAACGGTCTATTAATGTAAAGTGATACAATCTTGTGAGCGAAAATTGATATCTGTGTGAAATGAACCTGTATCTTGGTTTAATTTATTCAGGCTATTATGGTTTAATTGTCTGAGAAAATATTAGCCGATATTCTATGGTGCAATAATGCAATGATTATGCAAGAACAGAGATGAAGTGGTACTGTACCTTATCAGCAACTTTTTTGACCAAGTCCTCGTATCTTCCGCGGTGACTACGAAAATCATACTTCAAACCCTCAGGAAATAGAGAAACAGCCTTCTCGAAAACATCTATGCAAAAGCCGACGTGCTTTAATTCCCCCGTTGAGCTGTCCACTTCCTCTTTAACAAACCTATCAAAAGAAGTTTTACCTGGAACTCCAATCATCAATCGCTTATTCTCACTACGAGTCCCTCCTTCTTGGGTCGTCAATAGGCCTGAAATTGCGTATGGCTTTCTTCTTGAACTTTGTGTCGACACAAAGCTCCTCGAGATACCAATATTGGGAGACCACAGCTCAATCTCTCCATATTCATTTCTATTAACACTTACAAGTTGGAATGTGGGTCGATGTGCCAACTCGCCTTTCTCAAATCGAATTGCCCCGCTCAAACCCATTAGTCTAGTGCGCGATATTCTATCAAGCAAAAGCTCAGGCGTAATATCATGGCTTGGCACTGCATCAATGGCATTATTTATGGTCTTAATGCAATCATATATTCGTAAAACGTCAATTCCTGGCTCGAAATTGAAGTTCTCTCCATACTTGTGATGGAAAATATTCAAGAATTTGGATCTGAATTTTCTGTATGCCTGGGTTTTGGGACGGTAGGTGATCACCCCTATCACACCTTTCACAGTTGAGGAGTTTCCTGAATGTTCTACCGAAGTCAAGAGAGTGGCGAATGGCTTTTCAGCGAATATCCAAGTAGAATCTCCATAGAATAGTCCCATCTTCGTTGCTTCTTTGAGAAAATAAGCGCTTCCATTCGACGACAATCCTAATACAATAAATATTGGAGATGCCTTCCCCTTCAGCTTCATTAATTTCTCTTTCAAAGACACTTCTGCTCCGTTCAGAGATGAGATTGCTTGAAGAATCAGCTGGTCTTCTATTGTCAAGCCGATTATTCCAAGCTCCTCTGACAAAGAATTTAACAGCTTGGAGTACGTAGAATCATATGCCTCCGCCTCATATATTATTGATACTCTTTGCCTGTTATAAGAACTAACTAAATCTACAATGCATCTAATTTGGTCGGATTCATCGGTACTCATTCGAAACAGTGAAGGCCATAGAGTTTCCGCCATCAATGGCGGTGTCATGTGGTTTCTTACAAAGGATATGACTGGTACCTGAGATCGATTAGCGATTTCGGCTACTAAAGTTGCTTCCTCCCATGTCTCCAAGCCGATAATAACTTTCACATTCTGCCTCTTGATCAGCATTTCAGCTGTTGAAAGAGAAAAATGGAAAATGAAATAACCGTAACTTCAGGATTCAAGTCAATTTCTTTACCAATTTCTTCTATTAATATCGCTTGTTTATCCCTATTAATGGGAAGAGACAATTGCAGCTATCCATTTTTTAAGAGAGATACATGTTTACATAGAAAAACATCAATTTTCCAGTGTTACTGCAACCGTTTGTGCAAAAGCTTAAGCTCTCGGTTTCAGCTATCGGCGGTATATAAGGATTATTAGCGACAAGCCACTTTCTGCATGGAATATTGAACACGATGATCATGTAATTCCAATTTAAGGAAATAGTTACAGCTTTTCTGCAGGAAACTGCAAATGAATCAAGCAATTCATCCATAACTTTTTTACTGAATGATTTAACATAATCATCGGGTGTCTTCAAGTACACAACTGCATTCTATAGGGTATTCATTGCGTAGCAATATTACTAACAGTACAATTTTTAGTGAACATTCAGCACATGCAGAAAAATTGAGAGAAGAATAACAACTGTACTTGATCTCAAAGCAGACTTGGGGTGGTTTTCTATTGCTGCATGCGGCAACTAACATGTTTCCAACAAACAAAGCAGAAATTATTGAAGGCTGCAATTACCAAACTAAGGAAGGGCAAGGATTGACTAACCAGCCGAAATTGCTTGAAGGGGCTTCGCATGGGAGTTTATGTAATGTGGCTTTATGTAATGACTTCCTGATGATGAGATGCTGTTCAAGTCTTGGCATGCTATCTTGATTGCCATACGCATTTGATCACCAAGATTCGAATCCAAATCAAGAATCACGCCCACTCTGAACGTGTTCCTTGCATCTACGACTTTGGTGGCTGCACCGGAGTAGCTCGAGAGCAAAAGAAACAGCTTTGAAATGGACCAAACGCATCTCGTGCATCTGCTCAATGAGCCTGGAAGAAAACCCATCTCGAAAACCTGAACAGCTCCTCCTCAGAAGCTTAAGCAAGTGTTAAACTATATTGCTTTGCAGATAATTGGTTTGTGTGTTTGTCGTAAAACCCATTTCACAATTCTTACCTATTTATAGTGGAGAGAGAGAGAGAGAGAGGTACACGTAAGTGCAAAGGAAGTGATTTTCCAAGAAAATAGGGATAGGAAGATGGGTGCATGCAAATTTACGTCAGGGTATAGGTGGTACGCAGACCAAGTCAGTGTTGATTTGGTCTTTCCAGCACTTGATTTTTTGTTTCTTTTCCTTTCTGAAAATTCTTTCTTGGACTGAAGCGAATAATCAATGAAGAGTATTCTCGTGAGGTGCATACTCTGAACTCTTGCAAGACTTGTTTTTTCGCCAACTTTGAGCATTAGATCGAGTCAATGCTTTGTTGTGATGACATCACGGACCCGAATTTTCAAAGGCCAGACTCTTCTCGTTCCCCACAATTCTGTGACCGGTTCCAACTTTTCAGCAATACGGGGCACTCTTATAACATCATCGTACTAAAAAATTCTTAAATTTATTATAATTATGTCAATTCAATTTTAAACCTTTTTTTTACTAATTAAGTCTTAAAACTTTTACTGATTGTATCATTTAGTCTATTCGACCAAATTTGAACGATTGTAGGATAATTTTTTAATAATATTTTATTTACTTTCGAATTTTTTATAAATTTTTTATTTTATTTTTCCTTTTTTTCCCCTCCTTCCTCCTTTTCGATGACCAGCCCAAGAGGAGGGTCGATCACCGGATCGAGGCGGCCAGCTAGTGGCAAGCCCTTTGTCGGATCTAGTGAGGGCAAGCATTGCCGGTGGCTAGACAAGGCCAACCTCACCCGGCGACGACGACGGCTCGCCTCACCTAGCCCCTAGCTAGGCTTGCCTCGCGGTGAGGTGAGCTCACCGCTAGCCAGCTATCTCAGTTCGATGACCAGCCCTCCCCTTTAGCTGGTCGTTAGAAAAAGGAGGAAGGAGGAGAAAAAAAAAATAAAAAAATAAAAAATTTTGAAAAAAAAAATATATTATTAAAAAATTGTCCGCATCCACATCAATGCTAATTGGCCAAATTTGTCTAGATGGACTGAATGGCATAATTGCAAAATGTTTATGACTCAATTGACCAAAAAAATAAGTTTCGAATTAAATTAAGACAATTGCAATAGGTTTAGAATTTTTTTGATAATTTTTCCATGAAAAATTCTAAATTAGTATACTTGTGACAAATTTACCTCAAAATAATATTTTGACCATCAAAAAACTAAAATTGGTATATTTGTAATAAAGTTACTCTTCGTTAATTTCCTTTAAATTGGATTAATATTATAAAAAATCACAAACTAATACACATGTGATACATTGAGGATAAAATTCCAAATCGGTACATTTGTTAACTATCATATATCATCAAACTTAGCAATTTGATTATTAAATCTAATAGAAACTAACGGAGGGTAAATCTATCATATCAGTTTATAATAAATTTAAAACAGATAAATCAGTTTGGGATGAATTTATCTATTCTCGAAGATAACAATTATTGGTACTGGATTCTAGATTCATCAGTCCTGTCTATTCAAGTTATGAGGATCTTGAAGCAGGCTTGTAGGGGCATCGGTTCCTGTTTTCACGCCCTGTAACCCGTATACTTCTCATATGATGGAACGTTGGATTTGCGCTAGGTAATCCATCAAACACCCAACCCAAAGAAACCTCCCGCTCTCCTCCCTTCTGTCTCCCTCTAGCTAGCCAGACTGTCCAAACCTGACCGGAAGATGCACGGGAGCTCCAGCCGCCATTCTTGCGTTCCTGCCGCCACTTCCAATCCTCGCACCACCACTCCTCTGTCCATCCATGGGCGAGGCACGGTGCGTGGTGAGGTCGCTGCTATCGAATGGTGGGTGCGTGTAGAATGATATATCAGCCAAAGGGAGAGAGAGGAGAGAGAAGGGGAAATTAGGAGATGGAATGCATGGGTGGGATTGCTCTGTCCTCTCTAGCACTTCTTCCGTAGTGTAGAGATGGCATCTCAGTCTCAAAATGACAATCATGAAATGTTATCAGGCAAGGATTGGTAATAATCTATTGAAATCAAAACTAATTCAAATTATCAACTAAAATCATGTGTTGTATATTGTTACAAATGTTTTAAGGTCCCGTGCAACAAAACTAGCTGCGAATTAAGGGGTTGAATTGTCACGGCCTGACCCTCAAGCACGCGACAATCCCAATTTTTACTTGTGATCATTGAATGTGATGTTCTAGAATGCATCGCCGACCATTATTTTTTATCTTTCAATTAAATACATGCGGAAGCAAATCGCAACCACCCAGTCAATTACAAAACAAGGATAGTAGGAAAATCTAGCAAGAAACACATTCAAATGTATCGCTTTATTTATCTACTGATTAACCCTAGGAAGTTTATAAGTACAATCCCTTACCACGGAGATCTTCCTATCGAGCCAGTGAAACCAACAAGATCGTGGTTAATTTACTTCCTTCAACCATAGTCACGAATCGCAACACGTGCCGATTCTTTATCCAACGAACCTAAAAATAGTTATACAATAACTAGTGAGATAAATCTTAGTAAGTTATTATCCTAAGCCTCAATTAGGAAACTCGCTTGTCTCGGGTGCAGCCTAATCATGCAACCTATTAACGATGGCCAATCAGAAGCCAAGCGATCACCGCTTTGCTCTGTCTATAACGCGCAATGAAACCTCAATCAAATCCAATCACAGGTAATCTTACCTCGCAGCTATGTATACCCTACACAATATTAGTCATACGGCCATATAAAGGCAAACAAATGCTCACATAATTAGAACACTGCACATATAACATTTCATGTATATAATAGTTAGGCGTGTTCCAATTATGCACCTCCCTGTGTAAACATGCATTAGGACTCTATCATTTTTCCGCGGCACCTAACATTTCACGTGTTCAATACACGCATGAAGCTAGGCAACCATTATGCAATAAATGTATTCAATCATCTAAAACACACATTAATTATTAACTCCATACTTCGAGTATCCATACGTGTCCAGATTACTGCGTCCACTTAGAGCCAAATCCGAAATCCATTGATAATGCTTTCCCCGAAATCCATCGAGTATCCAAAATCCATCGGTCGCATTTCCTCGAAATCCATCGGGTATGTGGAATTCATTGGTAACGCTTTCCCCGAAATCCATCGGTCACATTTCTCATTTACGTGATCATGTTAGCACATCAACCACTCATGCCAATTTCATATTTCCTCATCAATCAATACATGCATGGCCGTGCTTACATATCAAAATACCGCATCTATCACACGTAAAGAAAATATAGTTAAGTAATCATCCGTGATTACTTTAGCACGCAATCACATGAGTCCACATAATTATCAAGATATACGTGCTTCAATAAACGATCGCGTACCTCCATTATTTAATCATAGCCAATTATTTCCATAAATAATTGACTATAACGAAATTATTATAAGCTCTCATGATTCTCATAATCCATTTTGATATCTAGGAAAATACTTTAGTTAATTATCCCGGTAAATAACTAACTCTCCCAAAATAATTGTAATCATTCACCCTCTTCATAAATAATTACTCAACAATACATAATTTGCTCTCATAAAATATTCCGTAAATATTTATGACCACATAACATTATCATATATATGTAACTATTAACATTTGATAAATAAGCAATAATCGAATACGTATAAATATTGCTCAACTTAATCAATTCTTCACAAGTAATCAAAATAATTAATTATCCAAAAATAACCAATAATTCGAAATTAATTAATATTATAAATAATTAATTAATTTCCACAAAATATAATATTTCCATAATTAAATAATTTCCATAAAATAATATAATTATAATTAATTATTCCCATAAATAATTAATCATAAATCACTAATACTAATCCTTCCTTAATGAAATTAATTAACCAAAAATAGGATTAATACTATAAAATAATGCTGATTAACCGTTATCCAATTTAATTAACAAAAACTATCTGAAGCTATCATTAGCTTATCATAATCTCACTTAGGGCATATAACACACAATCAAGCATAACTAATCACAATTAGTCACTACTCACACTTAACACTAATTAAACTACCCCATAATACAAGATTATCCCATAATTAAGGGATTAGAAAAACAACTCACCGGTTTGCGATTCTAGTGACACGAACACGACGGCGGCATGGGATTGGATCTCGACCAAGGGCGACTGTCCACATGACAAGAAGCTGAGAAACGGAGGAACTAGCGGCTGAGGCAGCACGGGGCTGGCTAGTGAGCGATCTAGTAGCTCCAGACGGCGGCTAGCAACTCTAGCGACCATGCGGGGTGGCTCCAACAATGGCAAACAGAACTGAGAGGGAGAGAAGCGATGCAGCAGCTCGGGGCTCGGTAGCTGGCTCGATTGGCTTCCGGCGGTGACAGGGGCGAAGGTGGCTAGGGGGGTGGTCATCAACCAGATCCAGTGCGGAACGAGGGAAAGAAAGGAGAACAGAGCAAGGAGGATGGGCGACCGTCGGATGGTTCACGGCAGTCCGACGGAGGTGCAGGGGTAGCCGGTCATCGGGAGGGACCAACCTTGGTCGATTCCGACATGTGGCTGGGCGGCTGGTCGCAACAACAATGGCCAAAATAGGAAGAACAAAGCAGGAAGAAGAAGAGAAAACGGAGCTGGTTCGGCTCGCAACCGGCGAACGGCGACCTACCGGTGGTCCAGCGGTGAGCAATTAAGGTGACGGAGCTGTTGTGCCGACGGTGGTGGCGGTTGGCTAGGCTGCAGTAGCAAGAAAACGTAGCAACAGCTGCAGGTGGGTCAACAAGGAAGAAAAATCAGAAGAAGAGAGAGAGAGACGCGCACATGGTTGTTAGCCGGTGAGGGAAGAGAGAAAAAGAAGAGAAGACAAGTCAAAAAGGAGAGAGAGAGGGATGGGATGGGAGCAAGTAGGGGTGAGCATCGGTCAGGGTCGACCCGGGACCGACCCCCCGGACCGGCCCAACCCTGCCGGTCCTGGTCCGGTTCCCAAGGGGACTGGGTCGGTCCTTGGTCCTGAGATCTTTGGACCGGTACTGTGCGGGTTGGTCCTCGGTCCTAGGAGTTTTGGGTTGGTCCAACCCGGACCAACCCTGGCCTTATATATTATATTATATATAATATATTTTTATTTATTCTAAAGAGTAAACCCTAATACAAATGGCATCCTTCTCTAGTACTCTTGTTCTCTTCTTTTTACTTTATCCTCTTAATATTCAATTTGCCAAGTAAAATTGAAAGAAACAACTTCACTCGTGAGCAATCTTGCCCCACTCGCCACTTTTGGTCGCTCACCACTCAACACTCACCTCGCTCACTTTTGGTCGCTCACCACTCGACACTCACCTCGCTTGCCATGCTCACCCCACTTGTTGCTTTGACGCTTGCGCCGCTCACCTCTATTCGCTCACATTGCTCGTTCGAGTAAATCATAAGGAAATAAAGTCCTAATTAGAAATTCTTTTGCTCGTGAGCAACGCTCGTCTTGCGGCTCTATGAGCAGTCTTAATTGTTTTTATGGTTTCTTGCTTTTCGTAAGTATAAAATTTATATTGTTGCTTTATCTTAAATTTGTCGAATATGTATTGATATTTATAGTTTAGTTAAAATCACAATATCGATAAATATGTAATTTGAAATAATTGGTTTAATTTTCAGAAATACAAAAAAATGAAAAAAAATTAATGATTGGTCCTGGGTTAACCTTGGAACCGGACCGAACCCATTGGGTCGGTCCGGTCCTCGGTCCTAGGCTCAATAGGGTCGGTCCTTGGTCCCAAAAATTGAGGACCAACACTGTGCGGGTTGGTCCTAGGGTTAGGGGGTGGACCGGCCCAACCCGGACCATGCTCACCCCTAGGAGCAAGTGGGAGGCTACAAAAGAAGGGGGGAAAACATGGGGAAAAGTGAGGAAAAGAAGGGGTTAATTCCAAAAAAAACCCCAAACTTTAGGTCTAGTCCCAAATATACCTCAAACTTTTTTTTGTTTCAAGAAAAATCCCAAATTTTAGGTTTAGTCCCAAATCTGCCCCGAACTTTTCTTTTGTCTCAAAAAAAACCCTAAACTTTAATTTTAATCCCAAATCTACCCCGAATTTGGTTTTGTCTAAAAAAAAGAGTCAATATCATGAAAAATCCCAAATTGGTACATATATGACAAATTTACCCAAAATTAATTTTTTGATCACCAAAACAAATTACCATATATTAGTTTTTGTTAAATTTTATTGTCAAATTGCTAAATTAAATAACGCGTCGCAATTTACGGATATACTAATTTGGGGTTTTACCCACCATTTGTACTAAAAAAATCATCAATTTTTGACATATTCTCAAATATACCCCATGGTCTAGTCCCAACTTAACATAGCATTTCCACATAGATAATAAATACAAATAAGCAATACGTCATAGAAAATTATTTTCAAAGTAAAACCATTTTAGGACATAAAAAATTAGGGATTACTAATACGGCTTTTGGACAAATGCTAACGATGACAAATTTAGGATTAAAGTAAATTTTGATGATTTTCTTTTTGACAAAAAAAATTGGGATAGATTTGGGAATGGACTAAGAGTTTGGGGTTTTTTCGAGACAAAAGAAAAGTTTGGGGCAGATTTGGGACTAAACCTAAAGTTTGGGATTTTTTTTCCGAGACAAAAAAAGTTCGAGGCAGATTTGGGACTAAACCTAAAGTTTGGGGTTTTTCTTGAGAAAAAAAAAGTTCGTGGTATATTTGGGACTAGACCTAAAGTTTGGGGTTTTTTTTGGAATTGACCCGGAAAAGAAGGGGGAGAAAATAAACTCAAAACTTTTCAAACAAGTTTCTAGAAAGAGGCACTATAGTCTTTTTACCTCTGAAACACAATTTCCTAAATACCTGATTCTAATCTCGACCCGATAATCCGCTTCGGGCAATTTTCGGGCTTACCAATAAATTTGGGAATTAATGAGGCGTTGTCTCAGTGTCCTTGAAAATTCGATACCCGAAATCAAATTGAATTTCGTGATTAAATTCAACCAATCGTGACTTTAGTACGACCTAACTTTCGAGCAGCATTTAGGGATTCCACACGTTAGACCCATGGTTGATAGCTTTTCAATCCACGATTATGCCAATCAGGACGATCTTCATTTGTCATGTAATCATGAGGGATTAATTACTCATCCTGAGTATAGAGCCAATAGAAAATCGGTTTAACATTGTTCGTAATTAATATCGAAGCTGTGTGGAATCACCCGCAATCTGACCTCGTACTCCTGGCTAATTAGCTTGCAACAGCGTGGTATCATCCCCACTTGATCTTCATGGCCGAGCGGTCAATCCTTGATTAAATTCACTAGTCGTATCCGTATCAGTTATTAATTGCCTTTCCGAATAGTTAATTAACTCATGAGGGGCCAATTCAGAGTAAACGTAACTAACATCACATTTCACATATCTCAAAATAGGTTAAAATTTAGTACGTCACATGAATGCTTGCCATGCATACATAAGGCTAGACAAAATACAAAGTACTAATAGATTTGTAATACTTTTATTGAAGAAATCGAGACTCGAAGGCATTGCACTCTAACCATGTTCATAGGCGACCATCTCACTGTGCGGGCAATGGCGATGGCCCCCATGGTCGATGGACAGAGAGACAGCGACAGATAGAGAGAGAAGAGGATTGCTGTCGAATTGGGCGGCCACCATCATCATAGTAACTCATCTATGAAATAAATTACTCCTTTTATAAGATAATAAGTTAATTACAGAGTAATAATTACCCACTCCAAATGGAATGTAAATTATTTACTTAATTATAAATTTATTACTTAAAATAGAAACGTAGCAGTGAAATTAGTAAGTCGCCAACATAGATCAGCTTTACAAGTTATTAAGTTACCAATAAATAAGAAAGTTGCTATTGAAAGTCAACCAGAAGTTAGTAACTTCTAACTATTATAACTAGATGACCAACATACCCCTGCTTTTTCATAACAAGTTACCCACAATTTGAGGAACTTACCAATGTCAAATCAATTTTAAATTATAAAACTCTGCCATTAAAGTTAGGATGTACAAGTGAAAATAGTAGCTGTGCCGACCTTAGTAAATCCAAAAGAAGTATGAAATTTTTTGAAATTTATCAACTTATTGAGGAAGTGGCAAAATAAAGCGAAATCTACCGATGAAATTAATTAGTGATTTAAGTAATTTTCCAACAGAAACTTGCTTTTGGTCTAATAAGTTACCAGTGGAGTAAGGTATTTACCAACTTGAAGTGTAATAGTAATTATCCTATTAACTTTATAGAAATTTACCATTGGGCAAATAGATCGACCACAAAATTTTAAAACACTTAACAATCTTTCATTGGATATGCATGTAGGAGTGATTGGTTCTCGGATGGGTTAGTTTCCGACCTAAACCTAGGAATTGATGGGGCATGGTTCCAAAAGATTGATCCTGAAACAAGCCATTTTTCTTTTGTGTAAAAACTCAAATTTAGAAGTTGTACCATCGTACTACAAAAAAATACGTTAGTCAAGTGGTTCTATTATTATTTTTTCTTGTTGAAGACCATGTTTTGATTCTCGATGGTTCGTTATTTCATTGGTAAGTTACTAACTATTTCACTAGCCCGCTTGTTGATTTTTAAAGCACTTGTAATCTACTGGGGTTGGGACACCAAGAGTGCCATTACTTTTGTACGGCGCTCACTTTGGTGCCAAAACTTTTTTTTCGCTCACTTGAGTGCCAAATCGGAGTGAAATCGATCACTTGAGTGTCACTTCGCCGGAAAAGCTGACGTGGCCGCCGGAATGCTGACGTGGCAGCCGGAAAATAATATTTTAATATTTTAATTAATTTTTTTGATTTTTTTGAATTTTTTGAATTTTTTTTGCTTTTTTTTGTTTTTTTTTTAAGGCCGGCGAGAGCCACCGTTGACCCTCGACGGCCGCCGAACTCTCGCCTAGATTGGGCGAGGGCCCCCTCGCCGTCGCCACAAAGGCCTTGGGTGAGGCCGGCGAGGTCGTCGAAGGCCCTAGGTGAGGCCGGCGAGGCCGTCGACGGCTTCACCCGTGGCGGCGACGGCGAAGGCCAGGCGACCCTTAACCAAATCTGGCCCTTGGCAAGGCCGCAATGGCCCTCGGCAGCCGCAGGGAGGTCGCGACGGCCTCACCCAAGGCCTTCGCGGCCAATAGTGAGGGCCCCCTCGCCCAATTTGGGCGAGGGTTCCGCAGCCGGCGAGGGTCAACGGTGGCCCTCGCCGGCCTTAAAAAAAAAAGAAAAAAATTCAAACAAATTAATTAAAATATTATTTCCGGCTGCCACTTCAGCATTCCGGCGGCCACGTCAGCTTTCCGGTGAAGTGACACTCAAGTGATCGATTTCACTCTGATTTGGCACTCAAGCGAGTGAAAAAAAAGTTTTTGCACCAAAGTAAGCGCCGTACGAAAGTAATGGCACTCCTAGTGTACTTACCCCTAATCTACTAATAGACATGAGTGGTAAAACCATTAGTTTGTTTACTAAATACTAATAAATTGGATTACCAACCTGTAAAATTTTAAAGCACTAGATAACCTAATATCAAATGGGGAAATGATCGAATCACTCTTTCAACAATAAGTTATAAACTACTTGTTGGACCCTTTAATAAAGGCTCGTGTTATTTCTACCCCTTTATTAGCTCTTGATATGGGAATGGGGGAGGTAGGGGATTCGAATCCCCACGTTCTTAAAGGGGTTGGAATGAACACAATTTAGATTTAGTTGTAAGTTTCAACTCCCACGCTTTGTAGGGAGGCATGGCAAAAAGTCTGAAAGTGAAATTAGAGTGGGAGTAAGATCGACAAGAAAAAAAAAGTCCTTATCAAATTGATATAACTACATTATCCTTTACGGGTCCACTCTTGATTTAATATTATTTCTTTCCTTTTTTCCTCGTTTTTTGTTGTTTCAATTTTACTAGAGACGAAATCTCAAACAACATTTGTCAAGGTTAAATGTGAGACCCACTCTAGATTTAAGATTATTTCTTGCCTTTTTTTCTTCTTCTTTTTTATTTTTTTCCTTTTCTTTCTCCATTTGGAATAAAATTGGCGTTCCTATTTTTCCAAAAGAAATGTCCATTTGGTAAATAGCTAACGAATTATTGTGTCAATGATCTCTCTCTTCTTCTTTTTTGTCCTAAGAAACTATTGTTCAAAAAATAGCCTAAACATAAGTAAGAGTAAAGGAATCATCTACCAGTTTTTGTACGCATTTCATTTAATTATAACATTAATGTGTCATCACGTTGTAATATGTGTATATTAACTGCTCAAGTTTCATTTTATTTAGTGAATCTAGCAGTCCAATAATCATTAAGTTTTCATGCCACCATTGCATCATGTTTTAAAGATATATTCAGAAAAAGTTAGAAATATGACAAAGTTAAGCACATAAAAAAGCATGTTCAAGTCTGTCCAAGCAAGCCCAAAAAGACCTTGAAGTCGAATGTGCCCCTTCAATTATAGTAGATATGCTTTTAAAGTCAAATGGCTTCCTTACAGCAATCTTCAGATTCCCATTGACTCTTGTAGATATGCATTCAAAATCGAATGTGCCCCTCCAGCTCTTAAAATAACATGGTTCCCAAAATGCATATATGCAGATCTAGCCAAGCAGGCACAAAAGGCTCTTTGAAAGGAAGCCATGTATTTTTTTTATGGGATTAAGAACTGATGGATTTTCCTTACAATCTTTGAGTAAATTCTCATAATTGTATTGAAAATCAAAATTGAAATTCATGATCATGAACATAGTCTATAGAAATAAAGTAAACAATTTGTAGATAAAACTAGTAATTCTTTACTCTGATATATGATAGGTGCTTGCTTAGATCACAACAATAGAGAATAAGTTAGGGAAAAAAAACATGAAGGAAGCATTGAAATGTAATGGGTGTGGAAGGAGCGGCTAGGTGAAAAAAAGTTGTTCGAAAGCAATGCGCATAGTTTTGTTGTCACGCCCCGACTCTCGAGCTCGCGGCAACCCCATTACCTTGGTCGATTGAAAGCGACGTCCCAGGACCCATCGACGACCATTCATTTTATCTTTTGTTAAGCGCAAGCGGAAGACGAACCATCCCCAGACAAACAAACAATCAAACAGGGATATAGGGATGAACAGCCAGAACAACAACAACTACTCATTTATTCAAATTACTGGATTAACCAACGGAGGATCGTTTCTGAATTACAAGCCCGACAAAAAGGGCCGATCCATCCTCTAAGCGAAACCAAAAGAACTAGGCTAATCCAACAGTCCACAAAGAACCCTCGGTTCAACACCATCATCACTCGGACCCATCAGACTCAGTCTCCGTCGAGTCGATCACTGGAGGAGCGGGGCAGGATCCTCCATTGCGGGTACGCCATTCTAGGGGCCTGAAAATGGTTAACCACGACGGGTTGAGATAAAATCTCAGTGAGTTCTTCCCCCTAAGCCCCGGTTAGTACGCCAACTCAACCCGGGGTATCTCTCTAGAACCACCCCTCACTCAACCCAACAACAGACAGCCAAAACCAAACAACAGTCAACAACAGACAGGGCAACCAACAATCATACAGTCGGTTCGCATGCAACCTTACCCGGTATGCCATACCCTGCACGTCAAATCTCATACAATGCAAGCAAGGCACATGACCGTCAGATGATACAGTTCATCAATTACATGCGAGTCGCACCACAAGCGATCTCACCGGCCATTGCCACATCCCGCATTTTGTCAACTCATGCGTGCGTACCATAATTAATGCAATCATCACGACATTAAGAGCATGCGAATAATCAAAGCATCTCACACAGCTTTCTCATGTCTCACACTCACACATGCTCCGATTATTACGACCCCTCCTCCTGGGCCACGGCACAACCTTATGGTTGGCGGTTCCTGGCTAAACCAGCTTCGTCCTCTTTACCTCGAGGCACGGCGACGTCAAGGGCTCACTCCCAAGACGGCATTCCCGAAGGAGCACAAGACTCGCCCACTACCGCAGTCCCGCTGCGCGGAGGCCCGGGACCCGCCTCCATACCGCGATCCCACATAGAACCCCTCCTCGTCGGGCATCCGACCGAAGTCGGGCGACCCATCGGCCACGGCACAACCCCATAGGGATTGGCGGTCTTCGGCAACGCCGGTTCTCTCATTTAATGTGATCATGCAACACCTCATCAAGCAATCCATTTATATCTTTGCTCTGTCGTGAATGCAACATCACTCATGCTCATGCGACATGCCATTTCAGATAACCCACGCAACATGTCATGCGATCTCATTTGACAATTTCCAAAATTCAATTCAACCAACACTCAATCACGCATTTCATCAATATTCACGAGCATAATTAACAATCGGCACTCCAATTAATCACAACAATCAAGAGCACATCAAAATAAGACTAAATTTAGCTTCGGATGAACAGTCAGCACAGAGTGAGCATTAATTGTGAACGAATCCGTGAACAGTGATTAGTGAACGATGTCGTGAAACGGTAATTTGTGAACAGTGATTTTTTCCGAAATTCAATTAATTAAAACATTTAATCCAGAAATTAAACAAAACATTAATTAAAACAATTAATCAGTTCAATTAAATCAAATCATGCTTAATTAATCACAAAAATCACATAACCCTCATTTAAGCAATAATTAAGCACAATTAGCAAAATTAAGCTAATCTAATCCTAACCATCTATCTAACCACCTATCTTAGGGCTAATGCAACTTAATTAAACATCCTAAACCAATCTTACCACTAATTAACCCAACCCTAAGCAAGTTTAGGCACTAAATAGGGATTAGGAGCTAAACTCACCCGTTAAGCGGGCCGGAGACATGGACGCGGCGGCGGCGACGAACCCGACACCTGGGGACCTCTACCACGACGATCCAAGGCGGTCCCGAGGCTGAGAACAGCAGCAACAAACTCGAAATCCCTCCGCAACTCGAAAAACTGCACCGCGGAGGAGGAAGAAGGCGATCGGAGTTGAACGGGCTGCCCGGAGCTCCGGTGAGCGGTGGGCCAGCGACCAACAGCACCTGGGGTCGAGGGGGAACCACTTGTGGCTGGGATGGGCGGTGGTTTAGTCGAAAATGGAGAGAAACGGAAGAAAAGGCGGAGCTGTGCAGGGGGCGACGCTACAGTGACGGACGGAGGACCGGTGACTTCTGGCCGCCGTACGGGTCAGAATACATCTCCTTTCGGCGATCGGCCGCCGTGAACAGTACGGAATTTCTGTACTGAACATTTTGATAGGTGGCACGGCCCGAGATTCCACCGGGAAGGCAACGAACAACTCAAATTTCGGTGAGAGGTCCAAAGCAGAAACTGCAGAAATTGCAAGGAGAAGCAAGCGGAAGAGGGCTGCGATTTTGGAGAAGATGAAGAGGAGAGAGAGAGTGAAGTGAAGGCTGAAGGATAAGCCTTATCAAGGCCATCAATGCTTGCCCCACTTGCCAAACAATTGACCTCATCTTCTCTCTCTTCTTTTTTGACTTTTCTTCAAAATATCCAAGGGCATTTTGGTCATTTCCACCTTGCACATTTCCCAATCTGTCCTTGGGCTGAAAATGAAGGGCGGGCCTAGGAAAAGGCCGGAAAATTAATAGGAATGGGCTCGGGAATTTGTTGGGCTCGAAACGGCTTAAGATTAGACAACGGGCTCGGGAGGGTAAATTGTCGGTTTGGCCCAACGGGCTCACTTGCTTGCCTCGGGCCTTCCATGGCGGCTGTCCCACCTTGGGCGTGAGGCCCACACTAATCTTGCCCGGCCCACGTCCTCGTAGGCTCGTTTTCTTGGTCCGAAAATCCCTTTTCCAATTACTCGGCTCAACCTAAGAAGCCGATTGTCTAAGAAGCATCGTCCAAAAGTCCTTCTCGAACGTTCCCGAAAATTTGAAGTCCAACATTGGATTCTCATGCCATATCAATTTCGCCCGAATGCCATTTTGGTACTACTCAGACTGACAGGCGGCTTTGAGGATTCACGCATAACCGACTCGTGCTAATTCACGTTCAAGACTTCTCGACACATGGACGCCCTTGACTACGTGAAATTGTGAAGGATAGATTCTTATTTCAAAGTACACGATTACCAAGGATCGACATAGGGTCGTTCACGGGCTTGATAACAATAAACGGAATCACCCGTCGTCCCATTATACTCTGTCCGCGAATCGACTTCTATTCGTCCCTGGAATCGGCCTGCATAACTATAGGATCGTCCTTACGCAAGTCTCACGGTCGAGTCGTTTTCCCAGATCAAGTTCTTTAGTCGCACGAGTTCTATCCTCATTAGCCTTTCCCCTCAAGGTCGTATCTCGGGAGTGATCGCCCCGAGTGAGATCAACCAACAATGCATCGACGAAATTCACGTTCATTCCTTCCTCAAAAGGGCTCGAATTTTAGGATGTTACATTTGTCTTTTAGAAAATTGAAACAAAAAAATAAGAAGGAAAAATGTGAGAAATAATTTTAAATCAAAAGTGGGATCCGCAAAAGGATAATTTAGTCAAATTAATATGATAAGGGGTTGTTAGAAGTCAATAAAGGATGGAAATAGCATGAGCCTTAATAAAATATCAAAAAACTTGATTATCTGCTATTGCATACTAGTTAGATCAAAATGTCATTCTTTCGTTGATAAGTTACAAGTTAAATAACAAGACTGGCTTATAAAATTTGAGGGTAACTGATAATCTACTACTGGTTATGGGGTGAAGAAATCATTATTTCATTGCCAAGTTATTAATTACTATACGGGCCAATTGTAAAACCATATAGCACTCGGTAATCTACTACTAGATATCATATTTGAGGATGATAAAATTGCCATTTCGTTGATAAATTATTAATTAATTGATGGGGCTCATTCATAAAATTTCCAAACAGTTGGTAATCTACTAGCCAATTAACGGGCCTCAATGGTCAAAATATAAAAGCGCATGATAATTTACTAGCGGATATTAGATTTGAGAATGCTAAAATCTTATATCATTGGTTAAGAAGAGAAGGTTACTAGAAGTGCCATAAGTTGTGTATGGCGCTTACTTTAATACCAAAAGTTTTTGCCGACCCAGTTAAGTGCCAAAATTGGAGAAAAACGATCACTTAAGTGCATCTTACGAGAAATTCCTGTAAAAGAAATTACGTGACTTTAATAATTAAAAAATTTATTTGACAACGCAATTTTTTTGGCATTGAAGTGTTCACTTTTTTATTAAGATTGGCACTAAAGTGATCACTTTTATCAACAATTAGCACTGAAGTGATCATTTTTTTTTACAACAACTAGCATTGAAGTGATCAATTTTTAACCCTCTACACAATATTGTTTTAGGCCTTTTATGCTAATTCAAACCTCTGGCGAGCCACATCAACTTAAGATCTTAATAAAAAAATACCACATTAGATTTTCAGCCAAACAAATCGGAGTTGGCATTGAAAATATTGTTTTTCAAAAATTTGGCATTTAAGTGATCCGGCGAAAACTTTTGGCACCAAAGTGAGCGCCGTACATAACTTATGGTACTTCAAATGTCCTTCTACTATTGGTTAAGTTACTAATAGTTGACTGGATAAAAATTTTACCGATCAATTTTACTTACTAATAATAATATTGGAGATTTAATTGTACTAGCGCTTTTTTAATTTCAACAGAACTATTGACTCAGCCTAGCCTAGAAGCCATACGTATTCATTATACTGATAGTTGTTGTAGTCAATTCTACAGTTTACACAAAATTGGAGAACGATTCAAAGTCAAACCAATGAAGTGATTTCGAATCTTGAATAATAATCCTACCTGATAATCTTGCTCATTACACTGTTGGTATGAAAAGTGCACCTATATATAGAGGTACCATGTCTTTATAATTTTTTACCGTTGGATTGAAATGTAACAGATCTTACCCATTAGGCAGATCTCAACTTAGATGGTTGTGCTATATCCGTATGTATGTAGTAACGAGCGAATTACCCTTATTTCCCCCACATAATGTCTGCTAATGTTGTGGTGCAGCAGGGAGAGAAGATTTAGTTTCTGAGCCGAAGAATATACATCCCTTGATCATCTTGCCCTAAACTATATTGCAGTACACTAAGTTTTCTTCATGAAATACTCAAATCCTGACTCATGGCGTCACCATTGCTTCCTTCTTCGTGAACCTGATGGTTCCTCCGCTTGCAGAGATATGCCACTAGCAAACAAGCTGTGGAAATGGCGATGGTGAAAGTGTAGAGTCCCCAGAAGCTGTTGAGACCCAACCTTGGTGTCTCACTGGTGTCGTTCCTCATCGTACACTTGCGAGGAAACCATTTGTCCTCTAACCTTTTAATCTCACCGCTCTCTGAAAGTTTCAAAATTGCCTCAGAGAATTTCGCAGCCAGTGGAGAGCCTTTCGGGAACACCTGCATTCACAGAGAACAAGGCCATTAGTATATGTCAGCACTGATTCTTTCCTTTTTGCCAATAATAACCCAAAATGGACTATATCATCTGAAACTTTATTCATTTTCTGGTTTCCGCCGTGGTTTACGTCGTCCATGAACCTAGTAATACTTAATAGGCTTTAGAGGTACTATGCTGACCTGGGATTTGGATAGGTACTATGCTTCTGCGACTTGGTGGGTTTGATGATATTGCACTAGGTCCCACTAGTAAGCTTGTTCCTATTCTTCTATACCACTTTCATGAGCCTAAGCTCAAAACACATGGATCAAGTTAAGTCCCTAAGAGGATTTCCCAAGTACTGGCTTCACAACCTCTATCTTACTCTGCTGACAGTTGGTTGGATTCTCATGCTCCTTATTCTTTGTGGGCTAGCTTAAGGAGATGCTACACGCAAACATAGGATGCTATAAAATACCCTAAAAAATCGAGTTTATGTAGAATAACGGCAGATACTTACAAAGCCAAAACCGCCGAATCTGTAGTTCTCATGAGTGACAGCATATCCATAGCAATACTTAGCGAGGAAAGCTCTCTCATACGGGTATTCCAGAAAAAGAGCCGCAATGTTACCGCTTTTGAGTTGACCTCCATATCTTGAGCTGTTCCTTAGACCGATAATAATGTCCTTAGAGAAATTTAGTGTATTCTTCAGATAGTCACAGACAAAAGAGACAGCGTCACAACCCACTCTTGCTTTGGAAATTCTAAGCCTTTCCATTTTGGTCACAGTCGGTTTAAGTTCTTGAAGAGTGAGCATTGTAGTGAGGCTAGCTGTGTAACTCTGTGTTGAGATCAATGCGACAAAGAACCAAATCACCAATACGATCCGCGTGAAGTTGTGGTTGATTCTCTCCCCTGCAAAGGGAATAACGTGCTTGGTTCCTTTTTTATTTCGGTTTGAAAATTTGGGCTTAAAAGAGTGTACCTGGACTATAATCAACAGTGGGAAGTTACTTACTATGAGCATAAAAGAGAGATGAGAAAGTGAACCAAAGAGCGGTTGAGAGCTGACTAGTCCAAGAACCTCTGAACTCCGGATTGGTCGGATGCTCCAGGAACCAAACTACTAGCATTGTGTATACAAGGATGCCTCCAGAAGCAACCCACATGGTTGGAGTAAAAGGCTTCATGAAGATCAATGCCCGGTCTGACTCTATTTTTGCCGGAACTATCATTGAAAGCTCTGACTCTATAAATGGTTGTGTGAACTCCACATACCGCGAGCGATTAGCTAGAATAGTTATATCACCAACTGCAGCGTCGTAGGTCTTCCATCAATGTCACACCATGAACAACATTAAAATGATGCATTTTAGTAATTTACACCAAAATGACACCATCATCCGAGCGAAACATTACTGCTAAAATGTTGAGACTTTGATGGTCTAATAATGCAAAGCGATTCAATCTTGTGAGTCCCCTAATGATCAAATGTAGCGAACAAGGATCTGTGTGAAACAAACCTGTTGGTTTTTGTAATGTGCACATGCTTTGATGGTATATGTATCAGAGAAAGTATTAGTGGATATTCTAAAATGCAGTGAATAATCATTGAACAATCATTGAGGAACAGAGATGATGTGGTACCTTGTTATGAACTTTGTTAACCAAGTCCTCGTATGTTCCTTGATGAGGTGAAAATGTATAATTCAAACCATGAGGACGCGCCTTCTCGAAAATATCTATGCAAAACCCAACGTACGTGGCCTCCCCAGTTACATCGTCTATTTCCTCCTTCACAAATTTACCAAAAGGAGTTGTACGAGGAATTCCAATCACCATTTGCGGGATGTATTTTTGATGGGTCTTCAATTTGTCTGAATTTGCATAAGCACTTATCCTTTGACTTTGTTTCTGTGGAAAGCTCCTTGAAAAACCGAGGTTGGGAGACCAAAGCTGAAGCTCTCTACTTTCATTTCCATTGACACTTACAATTTGGAATTTCGCTTCACCCGTCAACTGCCCTTTCTCAAATTGTATTACCCCGCTCAAACCAATGAGTCGAACACTTGATATTCTGTCAAGCAAAAGCTCAGGGGTAATGTCATTAGTTGGCAAAGCATCTACGGCCTTTTTTACAGTCATGAGGGAATCGTATGCTCGACTAACTTCTATGCTTTGCCCAAAAATGAAGGTCTCTCCATGCTTTTGATGGAACTTATTCAAGAATTTAATCTTGAAGGCTCCAGACGCATGGTTTTCTGGACGGTAGGTGACTAATCCTATTGTGCCTTCCATGGTGGTTGAGATTATTGAACGGTCTACTGAAGCTAAGAGATTGTTGAATGGTTTTTCAGCAAATATCCATACTGAATTTCGATTGAAGAGTCCTATCTTCCTTGCTTCTTTGAGAAAATGGCCACTTGCACGAGATGATAACCCTAGGACAATAAATATTGGGGATGCCTTGCCCTTCAGTTTCACCAATTTCTCTTCAAAAGACTTTCCCACACTTGCCGAAGGTGAAAGTGCTTGAAGAATCACTTTGTCCTCTATCTTGGAGCCGATCTTGTCAAGCTCTTCCGACAAAGAATTTAACAGCTCAGAGTAGACAGTATCATATGCCTCCGCCTCATATATTATTGTGACTCTTAGTCTGTTGTAAGAACTAACAATATCTGCGATGCATCTAATTTGGTCGGATACATCAGTACTCATGCGAAAGAGTGAGGGCCACATGGTTTGCACCATTAATGTTGGCGGTATGGGGTTTGCCGCAAAAGATATGACTGGTACCTGAGATTGATTGGCGATCTCGGCAACTAAAGTTGCTTCCTGCCATGTCTCTAAGCCAATGATAACTTGCACCTTCTTTCTTATCAGCTTTTCAGCTGTAAGAAAGAGTAAAAAGTAGAATTAAACTAACAAATTTCAGGATTCAAGATAATGTTCATCACCGGTTTCGTCTATTTATATCTCTTATTAACCACTCTTTCTTGGATTCTTGGAAGAAATTAGTGCAGCGATATGTTCAGTAAGAGATATATGTA